>RJWM01007301.1:0-78969 GCA_004363535.1 Dasyprocta punctata | reverse complement strand
TGCCGGGCTCCTTGCTCTTTATTTTCAACATAAATCTGGCTAAGAGCCCCCAACAAAAGCTAGGCCACCATTTCAACATTTGGCTGCCTTATAATTTCTGTCTGTAGAGTAATTAATCCTTTGCCCTTAATCTCAGTCTCAGGCAAAGTCTCTGGGCATGGACAGAATGCAGACAAACTTTCTTCCAAGCCATAACACACATCGTGTGTGGTCCAACACCCAACATCGTTCTTCTTCCCAGCAGAAATCTCCCGAGCCTGGTCTTTACCGGCAGGCTTTCTATCAGCCTTCTGGTCTCCTGGGCCCTGACCAGAATCTCGCATACAGAACAACTTAAGCCGTTCCAGCTCTATGTATGTAGACGGCATCTCCGAACATTTCCAAACTTTCCCTGCAAGCCATTTCCAAAGGCTCTCAAACCACATGGTCAAGAATAGTCACAGCAACAACCCCACACCTGGTACCAAATTCTGTCTTGGTTACTTTTCGCTCGTTGCCGAGACAAAATACCTGACGCCCAAAACTAGGGAAGGAAAGGTTTATTCTTACAGTTTCTCAGGAGTTTCAGTCCATACTTAAGTTGGCTCCAAGGCAGCATGGGGTGACAGGGCTACAGTTTATGGCGGCTGCAAGCTGCAAGCCGCAAGCCACGCTGACGAGAGAGAGAGGTGGAAGAAGAGGAAGCGCAAGAGGAAGACCCACCTTCCCTTACATTGTATGTCGGCTCCACCCCTGGGCGGGCACAGCACTCACATTGCCAGACAAAAAACCAATAACTCAGCCCCATCAATATTATATGAGGACTTGGGGTTACATAGCATATTACCCGATACAGCATCTGAGATGAACACATGGTTCTCAGATGAAGAAACACAAATGGCAAACAAATACATAAAAATGTTCAACATCACTGATCATTTGAGAAATGTAAATTAAAACAACACTGAGATCACTCACTCCAGAAAGAACAGCTATCTTCATGAAATCAACCAATAAAAAATACTGGTAGAGATGTGGGGAAAAAGGAATCCTACTTCACTGTTGGTGAGAGTGCATACTGGTGCAACCACTGTGGAAATCATTATGGAGATTCCTCAAAATCTAAGATTAGAGATCCCATTAGACTCAGTTCTTTCCCCTCTGGGTATCTTCCTGTAAGAATTAAAAACATCATATCACAGAGATATATGTGCACCCATGTTTATAGCAGCACAATATGTAATCGCTAAATCTTGCAAACAGCCAAATGCCCAGCAACAGAGGAATTAATAAAAAGATGGTGTCTTTGTATACCATGGGGTACTACTCATTCATAAAGAAGAAAAATCTTGAGTCATTTACAGAAAAATGTATGCAATTTGAGACCATACTCATAAGTGAATAAATGAGACTCACATGTGCAAACATCATATTGTCTCCCTGGTATGAAAAATTGAAAGAGTCAATAAGGACCATAATGTTCAATAGATATTGTGAAATGGGAAGAAATCATTTAAAAGGAGAAAGGACCTAGGGTGGGAGAAATGCAAGGCAAGAATGGGAAAAGGGGAAAAAATGAAAGCTACATATACTATTAATGTCTCTTACCTTATTGAAAAGGAATGTTCATGGTAATACCAACTGGAGAAATTTTTCTGCCCATATCTTGTATTCTGAGTAACTAAGTTGAAGATGACAATATGAAGTGTATTAACTTTAGTCGTTCTCCTATTATTTCATTATGGATTTGTGTCTTACTTTATTTATTTATTTATTTAGGTACCAGGGATCGAACTTACAACCTTGCGACTGCCAGGCAGGCATTTACACAGCTGAGCTAAATCCTCAGCTTCATTTTTTGAGACAGTGTTTCACTATGCAGTTCAGGCTGACCATGACGTCACTTTGTAGCCCAGGCTGGTCTTGAACTCACAACAATATTCCTACCTCAGCCTCCCAAGTGCTGGGGTTAAAGGCATGCTTGCCTTTCTTTAATAACATAAATACAGTAATTAATTTAGATATATTTTATAAATGATCACACGTTTTGTAAATTGACACATAATGATAATTCATATTTATGATTTGAAATATAATGATTTGATGTAGGTATATATTATGTAATGCCTAAATCTGGGTAATTAGTATATTATTGCATCATATATTTATTATTTCTTTGTGATATGAACATTACTTCCTTTTTTCTAGCTGTTTTAGAATATACAATGCATTATTAACTTAGATCCCCCTACTGCATAATAAGACGCTAGAATGTATTTTCCTTATCTACTCATAGCCTTCTTGCCATTGACAAACCTCTCTTGATCCTTCCTTCTTCTTTCCATGTCAACTTTTAGATAGTCACTTTTCTATGCTGTACTTCAATGTGGTCATGAGATCATAGAGTGCTTATGTTTTTGTGTTTTATTTTGCTTGACATGACAATCTCTGGATCCATACATGTTATAACAAATAATAATCATGTATCTTTTTATAGTGAAATCATATTCCATTTAGTATATTCCACATTTTCTGTATCCATCCATTCATTACAGGACATTTATGTTGATTTTCAAATCATTACTATTTGAACTAGTGCTGCAATGAACATGGGTGTGCACCTATCTATACCTTCAATATTCTGATTTCAATCCCTTTGCATATATGCCCAATAATGACTTCATTTAATCACATAGTAGATCTGTTTTGAGTTTGATGATAAACCGTCTGTTTTCCAAAATGACTTCAATAAGTTGCATTGCCACCCACCACATATAAGATTTCTCATTCCTCTGGCCTCACCAGCACTTGCTATTTTTTGTCTTTTTTAACAATAGCTCCCTAACTGGGATGAGATGACATGTTGTGGTTTTGATTTGCATTTCCTTTATTATCTGTAGTATCAAACTTCTTTTCCTATACTTGTTCCTATACATTTTCCTTTGAAAACATCTGTTTAGGTCTATTGTCCATTTTTAGTAGGAATATTTTGAGTTTTTTCTTACCAAGTTGCTTGAATTCCTTATGTATCTTGATATAAATTCTTTCTGAGATGCATAGTTTGAAATATTATCTCTCATTATGTGGGATGGCTTTCCATCTGTTTAGTGCTTCCTTTGCTCTACAGAAGCTTTTAAATTTAATGTAATTACATTTTTATATTTTCGTCACTATTGTTGCCTGTATTTCTGAACTGAAATCCAAAAATTCTGTTTTACAGAAATGTTATGAAGCATGTCCTCTGTTTTTTTCCTAGTAGTCTAATACTTTTCAAACTTATATTCAAGATGTTAATCTGGCTTGAATTGATTTTTTAACTGGTGAAAGACAGGGTTCTAGTTTTATTTTCCACATATGGATATCCACAATTCTCAGCATTATGTATTGAAAAGACTGTATTTACCAAAATATATGTTCGTGGTATATATGAAATGTCAAGTGGCAGTTATTCTAAGGATTTATTTTTTGGTTCAATATTCTGTTTAATTAGTCCATTTGTCTGTTTTGTCTATACTATGCCATTTTCGTTCTTACCGCACTTTAGTATGTTTTAAAGTCAGGTAGAATGATGCCACCTTTGTCCTTTTTGCTCAAGATTGTTTTCATTATTCAGGATCTTTTGTGATCTCAAACAAATTTTAGCACTGTGCTTTTCATTTTGGTGAGGAATGCCATTGATGGCATTGTGGCAATTGCATAGAATATGTAGATTACTTTGGGTTGTACAGATATCTTTTCAAAGCTAATTCTTCAATCCATGAACACTGGAAATTTTTGAACTTTTTTGTGTTCTCTTTTATTTTTTATCAGAGTTTTAGTTTTCATTGTAGAGATCTTTCACTTCCTTTACTAGATATTTTCCCTAGATTTTTAGTTTTTATACCTATCGTAAGTGGTATTTCGTTCTTGATTCCTTTGTCAGCTTGCTTGCTATTGGGATGTAGAAAAACCACTGATTATGTATGACGTTCCTATGTCCTGAAACTTTACTGAATTAATTCATTAATTCTGATAGAATTTTGGTGCAGTCTTTAGAGTTTTCCATACAAAAGATCATGTCTTCTTCAAACATTGACTATTTAACTTCCTCATTTCCCATATATATAGCCTTTACTTTTGTCTTCTGTAATTATGCTAACTAGATTTCCATTATTATATTGAATAAAAGTGGGAAGAGTAAATGTCCTTACCTTGTAAGACTAATCTAGTGGTTTGAATTACCTCAGCCTTTGCTTGTCTTGAAAATACTATATTTCTCCCTAACTTCGAAAGGGTTGCATTGCTGGGTGGTGTAGTTGTGATATTTTTAGTGCCTCATAAAGTTCCATGATTGAAGTCTTGGCATACAGATTAGCACTAAGGGGAGATGGTGAAAACTTTAAGAGGTGGGATGAAGTGGGAGGTCTTCAGATAACTGGACATTAGCCCTAAAAATGAATTCTCTCTGCTTTGTATTATGACATGATCATTTTGCTCCTGTTCTCACCATAATATGCAACCATTTACAACCCTGGTCAAAACAGACAATTCAGGTACCATGCCTTTGTAAAAAAAACTGGAGTCAAATAAATCCTTTTGCTTTATTAGGCATATTTATTTAGGTATTTTCCTCTTGTTTTTTTATAATTCTTTTTGACTTTGAGTTTTGACATCTTGATTATTTTATGCCCCAGAGAGGATTTTTTGGTGGAAACTTACTGGAGCCCTGTAGTGTTGTGGGTTGAGATATCCATATATTTCCCAAAACTTGGAAAGATTTCAGGTATTATCACATTAAATAAGCTTTCTGTGCCATTGCCCATGTTTTCTTCTGCTAGAGTCCCCATTTGTTCCCTTAATATTGTTTCATAGGCCTGTAGGCTTTCTTCATTCTTTAACAATTTTCTTTACTTTTTTTTCCCACTGAATGTGTTATTTCAAAGGAATTTTCTTAAGTTTTAGATTTTATTTATTCTGCTTAATATAATCTGCTGCTGATGCTTTCAAGTGTACTTTATGTCATTCATTAAATCCTTCAGCTTCAAAATTTCTATTTTTTATATCTATCTCTTTTTATCTCATTCGTGTCATGAATTATTCTGATTTCATTAAATAGCTTATCTGTATGCTCTTGCATCTCACTTAGTTTTCTTAGATCACTGTTTTTGATTCTGTTTCAGAAAATTTATAAAGATATTTTATTTGGGGTCAGTTTCAGGAGACTAAGAGGATTTTTCTCATGTTTCTTGCATCCTTATTTTGATATTTGTGTATGTAATAAAGTAGCCATGTATTCCAGTTTTGACTGATTTTTATCAGAAAATATTTTTATGTATTTTGTTAGATGTATCCTACTGTGTCAGATGGGTCAGGAATACTGGTTTTAGTTCCAGAAAGATGCTATCGTATAGACTCCATGCTATCTCTCCAATCACAGTAAACTACAGCAACCTACAAGTGCCTCACTGGCTCAGGCTTTGAGAGGGTGTGCAGTTATTCTGCCAGGTTCGCCATGATTTTCCCATTAATACTGAGGGTCCTACGTGAATCAGATGGGTAGGAGCTGATTTCTAATGGGTCAGTTTGTGGCCTCAGAGTAGAAGTCAGGTTGGGGGCTAAATGGATTATGCGTGGTGATGGACCACTCTGCTTTCTGTGGTGAGTACAAAGTCATTACCACAGCTCTCTCTGAAACAGGGTTGTAACTGTTCTGCTAGACCTAGGTTCCTCACCGCTGGAGTCAGTTTGCCATGGCCAACAATTTGAGTGTAGTTGAATGGTGGTAAAGCCTCAGGGATGAGGCACTGCCATGGTTCCCAGCCTTTACTGAAGGATATCCTCTAGCAATTGATATAATTTCAAGATGTCATCATAATGAAGCAGCCTGGGTCATGGGAAGAAAGATCACAACATGGGCACCTACTTCAGAACAAGGTACCTACCTGTATTGTAGAGAAACTCCCTAGGTTATTTCAGGAAATATGAAGACTACAGGATTCTCTAGAACCAAAGATTGCATGCCTGTGGTTTTCATGGCATCTACTAGATACCTCTTGCTTACGTTTTTTGTCTTGAGGAGACGTGCATCTTGGATACAAGTTCACCCCCATGGAGATGGAGTAATAGAAACAGAAGACTACATTCTCATGTACAGATGGATATCCAAAATCTATGAGCTTAAGTAAGTCTTCAATACTCTCATTATTCATTACAATGGTTACCCACTCTTGTTGAAATACAATAGTTTTGGTAGTATTTTGATTCTTTTGTGTGGTGGAGATGGGCATTAGGATCCTCTAGGTAACTATCTTGGTGCATCTTTGAAAATATGCTGTTTTCCAAACAGTATTATTTTGATATATTATTAATTCTTAACTAGTATGCTAGTAATTCAAAAATAACATTAATTTTGGAGAATTGGCATATCTATCTATGTCATATCTTGATTATTTTTAGTTATCCTTTACTTACTCACCACTCTCCCTGTTTCCCTAGAGACTTTTCACCTCCAGAGCCTACCTCCCAGCTTTCTAATATCTCTCTTTTATTTTTCTTTTTAAATTACTTATGTTTTTCGTTTCTTATAAGAAAGTAACCATGCAATATTTAACCTTCTGTGTCTGATTTTTTCCACTTAATATTATGTTCTCAAGGTCCGTCCATTTTCTTACAGATGACTCAGATTTATTCTTTCTTATGATTGAGTACTACTCCAGTATGTATATACTATGTACCATGTTTTTGTCCGTTCATGTCTTGATGAGCATATTGGCTACTGTGTAACTTACCTACTGTGAATTGTGTCACTACAAACATACATATGTTTATATCACTGTGATATAATGACCTTAATTCTTTCAGGAAGACACCTAGAAGAGGTAGTCCTGTGATAAATGGAATTTCTGTTTTTAGTTTTCAAAGACTTTCTATACTAATTTTGATTGTGGCTAGACTAGATTACATTCCAAGCAACAATGAAGGAGTGTTCCTTTTTCTCCACAAGTTGACCAGCATTTGTTGTCCTTTAGTCCTTGATAATAACAATTTTGTGTGTGCGTGTGTGTCGAGAATTGAACTCAGGACCTTGCGTTTGCCAGGCAGTTGCTTGTGTTGAACTCAGGACCTTGCGTTTGCCAAGCAGTTGCTTGTGCCACTGAGCTACATCCCTGGCCTATAATAGCATTGCTATGTGAGAAAGATGGAATATTACTGATGATATGATTTGCATTTAACTAACAACCAATGATGCTGAACATTTTCTCTGTTTGTATTGGCTATTTGTACTTCTTTTGAGAGGTGTCTATTCTAATGGACCATTTTTTAATTGTGTATTTTATTTAGGGGGTTGGAAAAAGGAAAAGGAAGAAAGTAGTATAGACAACAGAAAAGTAAAAACAGTGTCGTGGTTTTAATCTAAAATGTCCCACAAATGTTCCATGTGTTTGGAAGGCGATTGAGTCATCAAGATGTTGCCAGGCATGGTGGCACTCACTTGTAATTCCAGCACTCCAGAGGCTGAGGCAGGAGGATTGCTGTGAGTTCAAGGCCAACCTGGACTACATAAATGAGTTCAAGTTGAGCCTGCACTACATAGTGAGAATTGTCTCAAAAACAAAAAAGAGAACAGACACCCCAAAAAGATGCTATACTGAGCAGTGGAGTAATTCATTGATGAGTTCAGCAGGTGTATGTGCTGTGAGGAAGTAGAGTTTGGTGGCATACAGGTCATTGGCAGTGTGACCTGGAAAGTTGTATTCTTGTCCTTGATTCCTCCCTTCTCTCTCTTCTCTTTGCTTTCTGGCCAGCATGTGTGAGCAGCTTTCCTCTGCTATGCTGTACTGCCATGCCTTTTTGCCTTAGAGTTGACATTAATGATGCTATTTTTACGACTATATTGAATGCAAATGGAGAAGGAGTTTGAAGGTTGATTTGTGGAGGTGGGAAAAAGGAAAAAGATGGGGGCATGTAAAATTGGACATAGAAGGAAATTGTAAAAATATTGGAACCAAGTTCCAACAGAGAATGCATTGAGAAATGGAGTGGGGCTGTCTTCCCCAAGGTCCACCAGGCTCTCCTGCTGATGATGGTGGGTGACCCAGGGGAGCAGAGGATGGGCTGTGCCTCTGCTCTACAGGCTTTCAGATCTCTGAATCCCTCTCTGTGACTGCCCACTGGCTGAGCCCAGGCTTTGAAGCAAGGGGAACCTCTCTGCCACTCCACCCCGATGACCTGATGGTGGTGATTGTCTTGGAGTCAGAGTCCCTCAGGCTGCAGTGTCTCCTGGTCCAACCCTGGCAGCCTAGGCAGGCTGTCCAGGGTCCAGGAAGTGATGTCTTGCAGTGGTTGCTATGTGGTGGTATTGTGATGAGAAAGATAGCAACCTCCCAACCATCACAGAGGGCCCTTACATCAAGGCCCCATGGGCCTGTCTGGATGCAGCGGCAAACAGAAACACTGACACTTCACCCAGGTCTTGGAGGTTGACTTATTAATGTCAATGGACCTGACAAGGAATCATTCCCCAAGTGTCAAGTCCCAACCTCTTATAGTCCGGGAATTTTATGGGGTTTGCAAGTGGGAAACACAGAAGCAGAGTATTTGGCAGTTATTGATTGGTTTTGTCTTATCTGCTTTTTACTGATTGGCCTAAGGAAAAAGTATATCATATAGGCAAGTTCAAATTCCAAGTTTAGAGTTATGAGAAACACTTGACATAGGTGTTACCTCAGAGTGGGGTCAGTTAGATAAGGGAAATAGGCACTTGGTACTAGAAATCAAATTCGTTCAGGGGAGTAACTGGTTGTAAGCTGGCATACGACCTCAGAAATAAAAATTTAACACTCTATTTTCCTCTTCATGAAAGCTCAGTCCCTTCAAGCCATAGAATTGCAAAGAACCAGGTCCTGGGATGATCCTGTGTTCCGGCTGAAGGAGACTATACCTCCGGGTGAGAAAGCCTGGAAGTTGAGGGAGCCCAGGCTGAAGAGCTGGCAGGCTATGGGCTGTTGCCAAAGATAGAATTCAAAGTAGCATTCCACGTTTGGCAAATTGGAAATGCCCACTACCCTTTGGGAAGATTTACAGGGCATTTTTGGAAGGCCTGTGCATATAATATGAAAAAGCTGCTCTCAACATTCCCCCAAGCTTTTAACAGAAAACTTGCTGCTGTAGAAAATATAGATATAAAGAGGTTGCCAACATTTGATAAAGTAGAAAAATCACACATCTTGGAAACATCCATTTGTTTTTAAAAATGACAGAAAAGTAACATCTTCTGGAAATGACTTTTTGCAATGGAACTTGCTAGACCATTTGAAGAAGAGACACTTAGACTGATACTTGCTGATATTTGTTCTGTGGGTTAGAGGACATAGCAGAAAACAAAGAGAAGAAGGTGCAGTACCAGACTCGTTACATGTGGAAGGCATTGTTTGTATTGCAACCATTGTTTTGTGTGTGCAATTTAGTTCTCATTACTCTCTCTATACAGTTGACAATGCTAAGTACTTATGGAAATATCTGGTTTTTCGAGATATTCTCAAGTCCTGATACATGTTAAAAAGTAGAAGTAGTAAAACAAAGCATTCTGCAAATTTCTTGTTAGAGCTCACATGAAGCGTTACTTGTGGAGGGGGATGATAGCCAAGGCCCCTCGAGTAGTACACATTGTTCACACACTGGTTCTTGGAGAGAAGAAAATGCAAAGTGCTGTGCTAGTGTACTTACAATGAGGCAAATTACCATTGTCCCTGATGTTTATGCATTTTCTTTTACTTTGTTGTGAATGCAAAGGACAAATGAGGCCTTTTACAACATCTAGTATTCTTAGTTGTTAAAGAGGTTGTCAATTTTGATAAAAATGGAGCTAGTAAACTAACAAATTTTGTATTAAAATTCCTAGGAAAGATCATTTTCTGAAAGTTTAAACATTTTAGCCTGCTGAGTTAGTGGAGAAATGAGGCATTCTAGACTAGAATGTTCATAATTTCAGGACACTCTTAACTATTGTTACATATGTGCAGTTTAAACAAGACTGCTGTGTATATGTAACATACAAATTGAGTCCTTACTTGAAACATTTAGTACTATCTAGATGTTTAGAAGTACCCAGCCTATGTTAAATGCAGGAACAGTAAACTATCACTTTGTAAATATCTTTTTGCCAAAGTTCATATGAAACATTGCCTTTTGGGAATGGAATCATTAAACCATCTCTTGAGCAATATGATGCTGTCATTACTTGTCCAGTGGTTCAAAAGAGGTGAAATGGAAGCAATTGCAAAAGGTATGTTGGTCGGTTTGTACTTGTATATTTCAAGACATCATTTTTCTGTCTGTTTTGTGAGTTTTCTTTTGCTACATATATAGTATATATAATGGACAAGTAAGTCCAAATTTGGCAACAACTAGTTCCTAAATGTTAGAGGTTGCCAGTGTATGACAAAATAGTAAATTTAGCATATTTTGTACACTCTGTGTTGCAATACACAGAAAAGCTTGTTCTCTTTAAATGAATTTTGAATTCATCCATCTCTAACATTACATATACCTGTACTTGTTCACTGGGTTAAAGCAGAGAAAAGGAAATGGGGCCAAAATGTTCATACTCAGAAGATACCTGATGTTACAATCATTGGTATGTGTGCCATTTTATTTATCAGGACTGTATGATAGGAGACAAGTTCTTATATGAAAAACCTAGCTCTAGATATATAGAAGTGTTTGATATATTTAAATGTAGAAGTAGTAGAATAACACTGTAAATATCTTTTGTAAATTGATAGGAAATACTGTATTTGCAAATAGAATGTTTAAGCCACCTCAAAAATATTGGAATCGATTAATACGTTGATAGAAAACTTGAGTTTGAATTCACTATGCACAACTTTTGCTGAGGTTTAAACTGACATGCTCATGAAAGATAGTGTCTAAATTTAAGCACTAATTCTTATTTTTCATTTCACGTTATTAGGTGAAAGGAGACAATAAAAATGAGACACCAAATAAAAGCACACCCACACAAAACACGAAAGTTTACAACTGTTTCAGTTTGATTTTACACTATAGTCAGAGTTTGAACAGTGTGCTCTTCTTCATTAATAAATAGAAAAACTGAGCTGTAGCCACTGTGGGAGACTGAGCTCCAGTCTATGGGTTAGCCCAAGATGTTGGATGTGTTTCCTGGTGTTGAGGTCATTCTGAGATAGGAGATAGGGCATGGCTGGGAAGAGAGTCATAGTGCTACTCCAGGATTTACACAGCTGCAACTCTCAGGATCCTGTATGTAGAACTTCTTGCTGATTCCCACAATGGGAGCAACATTTAAAGACACAGCTGCCAGAAGAAGCCTGCTATTGTGTCTCTTTCACAGTAGCCCACTCTGTGTTTTCCAGGTGTGGTATACTTCTATTTTTGCTTTTCTCTTTTCTGCTCTTGTTCTGCCCAAGGTTGCTCTGCAGAGCCAGTTTCTCCCTTAACCCCACTTTTCAAATAAACCTCATCACCATTTTTATCTTGACTCTTTCAGTTCTCTGAAGCAAGAAGGAAACGACCTGGAATATGCTTAATTGGCAAGCCATTTCTAAAATGAACTACCCAAGATCAGTTTCCATTCTATGATTTATTCTCTTGGTTTCCACTGGCAAAACTTTGAACCCACCATCCTGTCCTTTCCATGACCAGTGTTCTGCTTAGTTTCTATTTCACTTCTGGTCTTATTGCTAACCAGGAGTTACTTTGCCTGTGTTTTACAATTGGATACTTTCAATTGTTATAGAAGCAGGAGGGCAAAGTGTGACTGCTAAAGCACCCAGTCTTCCACAGATTACTGAAGGGAATTTCTTGATCTCTATCTCCTTCTATGCATGATAGTACCTAAACTGGTTTATATCTGCTTTTTCTATACCATTCTAAGTGAGCAGATCTTGTAACGGCTTCTGGCCACACTGTTCCTCTCTGAATTTCCACCCATGCCACTCTCTGTCTACACCTCCCAAAGAGTCTCTATCCAGTCCTTGAATTCAGTGGTATTTAGGGTTCAAAGAACACAATGCCTTTTGGCTGGGGGTGGCAAGCTTCCCACGTGGGCATGAAGCTCTGGTGGTGTTTGAAAGTGCCCAGCAGAACGGATACTCTATGGGCCCAGTGCTCACTGGTATTTGGAAGACAGGTTGGAAAATTACTCCAGCCTCCAGTCTCTCTTCCCCCAGATCACCACAGCCCCAACTTCTGACCTCCCTTGTGGAATCGTAGACTCAGAGATCTCTTAATGTCTGCTTTGGGCTCTCTACCAGGAGCAAGGCATTGTTCCTTTCTTTCCCAAGTTCCCATCAGTTCTAAATGAATCACTGCCCTCTGAATGATTCTATAGCTTTCCATTTCTTTAGTGCCTCATCTAGAAATATCTTAGTTTGTGGAGTTCATTTTCTCAGTGAAATGAGAAGACAGGTGGGCACTGCAAATTAGTTGCTAGGGTGGATGCTAATTGCAGCAGCTTATACGCCACTGCCTCTCTCTTTCTTCCATAAGGAGTAAGATCTTTACCCAAAATGGAGTATTAATTGTATGAGGGATACAATTAGTGCTAGACTAAGAGGTGGGCCTGCTTCTTTGTCTAAACACCAATGATGCTGGAATTCATTAGGTGCACATCTACTTCAAATTGCCTTCTTTATTTGAATTTTGCTCGCCTCCCATTTCCAAGTAGTCACCTTTCTTGGTGAGTAGCTTCCAAGCATTTCATGAGCACTGCTGCCTCTAGTCAACCATGATGAAATTCTCTTAAAACATACTTTTTAATGAAGTCATATTCTTTCATTTATATGCACCATAATGTATTTATGGAATACAAGTATTTATATTTAGTTTTATTTCAAATGCTTGATATTAAGATAATGTTGCAGAAAATATACTTTTAAATATGTCTCTCTATATATTTTTGCTGTTTCTTCAAAATAAATCACAATCATTGGAATTACCAGGTCATATAATGTAAAAGTATTTCACATTTTGTATATATAATTCAAGTTTCTTTCAAGATGGTTTGTACTGTTTTAAACTTCATTATCAGTGCCAGTTTTACACTATTTTTGCCAGAACTAGCTATATTTTCAAACTCTTTTTTTGTTTTGGTAATTGAAAATCTGTATTGCATTATTTAATTCAAATATCAATTATGTGATTATGTTAGGACTAAATTTTTCATACATTTATTAATATAAATAATTTCAAATTTATATGCCCCATTCAATTTTCTTCTAATATTATATGTTCTCTGATTTGAGTGGAATGCTTCCATATATTAAGAGTATTAACTTGACATGCTATTTATTTTAAAATATTTTCTCAGTTTGCCATTTTTCTCTTAGATGTATTCATTGAGTTTTAAAACATTTCTGTGATCAAATATAACTATTATTTTAATTATTCTTATATGTTTTCTGCTTTAGATATCATCCTTATAAAGTCCTCCCATACTCTTATGTTTATGTAAAAATTCACCTACATGATTTCATAGTTTAGAACATGTGTCTAAGTGTACATATATTCATAAATGTGATTAGGCTGTTATCACTGTTATAAAGTTTATCTTTTCTGAGTTTATACTTCAGAATTATACCTGATGAAAATAAACCTTGCTTACATTTTTGAAGTGTTTGCTTTCTGATAATATAAATAAGATAATATGTGAAATTTTACTACCTTCATTCTTTAAACTAAATTAACCATTAAATGATTTATGACTATTGCCAGATAATTACCAACAAAATACTTTGGTGGAAATTTAGATAAGTCATCAAATCATCATACTTATCAGGTTGATGTGAGTTCATTTCACCCTGGTATCGCAAACTGCAAGGTTTACCTTTTCGTCCTTACAGAGAAAGAAAATGGTGCTACGATTTTTAAGCTTAATGTTATTGTAAATAATGGACATCTTTCTTGAAATACCTAGGCTTAACCAAAAACTTGCACTAAAATCACACTTTTGAAAAGAGTACATAATATAATATACACAATATTTATAGAAATACAATATCAGAAGTAAGATTTCTTTCTTGGTAATTTTGAAACAATACACTATTAATCTAACTTTGTTCTCTTTACTTGTAATCTCAGGATTAGGAGAATGCTGCTTAATTTATGATAAAAAAATTTCCTACTATGTCATTGCAATTCTTTAGGCCTGATTAAATAAAAAATTCTTATACATACAGCTTTATATTTTTTTTCAAAAACCTAACTGTTTCTAATAATAAACCAGACTGCTTCTAAATGTGAATTCATCTTTTTGGCATCCCTATCTTGGTCGCTTTCTTTGTCACTGGGACAAAATACTCAACACCCACAGCCAAAAGGAAGAGAAGTTTATTTTGGCTCATGTTTCAGTCCATAATTAACTGATTCCAAAGCAGAGTGGCATAGATGTGGTGGAGAAAGCTACTCATAGCATGGTGGATAGGAAGTAAGGAGCAAAAGGAGGAGTCAGGAAGGCACATAAACTCTTCCAAACCATGCTTCCAGTGACCCATCTTTCCTGAACAGATGTCACGTCCTAACAGCAAGTCAACTATAAGCCTCAATAATCCAATTACCTTCCAAAAGCCCACCTAACAGCACAACAAGCTCTTGCGGGATGTCGAGATATACAACATAAAAATCATTAAGATTGCTTACGGTTTTCCTTTCCAATTATAAGCATGACAAAAGAGAAAAAGTTATGCAGTAAACGTTTCCCAGGGTGATGGTCTTTCATTCAAGAGTATAATTTTCTTTTGTTAGCATTATTTGCCCCTGGAAACAATAGTTTAGCTTTAAAGTAAACTATCCCCCAACATGATAATGCACAGAATTGCAAAAAACAAATTTTAATCTATGTTGTGAAAAGTTTTGATATGCAAATCCATGTTTATGATGCTCTAATTTTTTTAAAAAGCACATGTAGAAACAACTCATGCTTAGAAACCTGGACATTTCTTGAATAGTTTTGCTCAGTCTCTAGACAAAATCATGAGCAAAGATTTTCAGGACTCCCATATAGTAGAGGTACATTTTAATAACCACTTATCCACTCTTTTAAATAAAATGAAGTACATATATTTAGCTGTTCCTGTTCCTTCCATATGGTAGGAAATAGTTTTATGAGTACAGATAAGCAAAACTTCAAGTATTTAGCCGTGTTTATCTTTTTGTTTGAAGAGAGGAGATGAGTGAAAATTGAATATGAAAGAAAATATTATTACACTGGATTATATATGATAGTTGAAAATCATGTGAATAAGTGAATGCATTACATACAAGGCACCAAATCTATGTTCTTTGATCGTCAATATTTGTTTCTGAATAAGGTTTTTTGAACAGTGTGTTTTCACACTACAAAATTTGACTTAATATTGATCAAAACGAGATCACTGAGTATGAAAACAATCTGACACTTCACATTTGGAATTTTCTTATAGGCGTATCACATCAATTTGCAATGGAGATTGTCTTTGATGAAAAATAAGATAAACAAAATTCACCAACATGCAAGAGAACTTATGTGCTAAGCTACTATAAAGATCCAAAGCATCATTGATGCTTTAGCTCCATGCTTATCACACAATCTAAAGGAAATATGGTCTATTTTGATGTGAGTGACACATTGTGAACATGGAATTTTTGAATCAGCCCAGATGATGCTTAGTCCTCCAGACCTCCCGTGTGTTTTCATTGATTCTGAATTGATAAAACATATCCCTAGAAATCTAAAAAAATAATATCCGGAAGAAAGCTAAATACTAATGAAATATATGGATCTTCTCTACTGCAGACCAAAGACAGTAAAAAAAATTGTCCCCTTAAGAAAGATTTACTGAACATCTATGATATGTCAGGCACTGTCCTCACACTACAGACAAAGAATACATAAAAACAAAGTGTAGAAGATTCCTGGCATCACTACACAGTACATACATTCTGCCTCTGCATTCAGGTTCTAAAATTAAAATAAAGTACCAAGTAGGAAGTGTCATAGCAATTGCTATCATTTCGATGTTGATATGTTGTCTGCAAAGATGTAAAATGCCAAATTAAAGAGGCAATAGATAATATGATAAGGAAAAAGAAAGGTGGTTTCAAATAGATGAGGCCTTTTTGAAAAAAATAAACAAGTGCAAAGAAGACTTGCTTGTTTCACAGTAAAAATGTAATGTAGAATATAATACATAAAATAAGAAAAGTCTCTGTCATTTTTTAAAGCTAATTACTGTCATGGAATTAAATCTTTATCTGAGACCCCTTCCACAGTACCAGTTATCAGGGACCTCTGTACTGAATCCCCAATCTTCTGCCAAGTGATACAGTACACAGTAGGAAGAGCAAGAGACAAAACAGAGGTCCAGGCAGGGATCTGGGATGACCAGTTGTTTTCAGGGAACAAAAGGTCACGAGGCACCCAGAGCCTTAGTATTTATTGATTACATCTGAGTCAAAGACAATGAGTGAAGGGCAGTGGGTGTTTCTGGGAACAGTAATGGCAATTATGGTGGGCCAGTAAGGAGAACAAAGCATTCTCGCAATGACAAGGACAGGACGGGGACAATGAGGAAACTGTAGTTCCCCCGAGTGTCTTATAGTCTTCAACAGGTCTACCCTGTGAGAGCCACAGCAGTCATTAGCTGTAGGAATTCCAGCTATGAGCAGAAAACATCAGGGAGCTTTCAAGTTCCAATCTGGTTCAAAGGGAAGGACAAGGACAAGCTTGGATGTTCCCTAGAATCAATTTATAATTTGTGGTCCCCAACAAACTTCATCATATAACAGGATGTGACTGATCAAACTGTGAATGCATCATTAAATAAATAATTTCATTTGAATGGTTATTGAGCACTTGTTACATTCCAGGCATTATATTAGGGATTCAACAATAAACAAAGCATTCTGATCTTCTGGGTTCCATTATGGAATCAAAATATAGTGTGTTAAGCATAATTATAGAGGGTATGGAGCCTATGAGAGATAGCTTTTAAACAAGTCTGGAATGTAAGGGAAGTCTTTTTTGAGAAAATAGCATTTTATTTTATTTGAAATAAATTTGGAAGCAATAAGGCTGAAGGGAGAATGCATCAAGCTGAATGAATAACATATGTGAAGGCCTTTAAACCAACAGAAAGTGTATGGCAGTTCTAGGAACACATAGTGGATCAGAGCGTCTAGAGGGTAGAAAGCCAGATCATACAGTCTTAAAAAAGGTGATGATTTTGAATGTGATCCATTGAAGTTTATTAGCTATGTCAATGTTATTGCATTTACTTGTTTTGAAAGAGCATACTGTGTGTAGTGTAAAAAATAGATTTGAAAAGAAAATAATGCTGTAGAAGCCCCTAGAAGACCCATTTTTGACCTCTATTTTGAAGTCCATCATATGAAAAGTTTTCAATATTGTGGGAAAGGAGAGGAAAGTTTCAGAGGAATTCAGAACTACAAAAGTTACAACAAGTATTGATTAGACATCCTCCTCCCTCTACATTGTGATTTTTGGGTGATCAGATTAGAATATACCAAGAGTTCTGTCTTGTATATCAGATTTGAAATCCTTGTACCTGGGGGTCCAAATCCCAAACCCACCATATGTTAATCATCTCCTGAATTTAGAAATTGAGTGAGAGACCTGTAAATCTCTTAAAATTTGTTAATATGATAGCATAGTGTTTACTAATCGCACACACATACACACACACATACACATGCACACACTGTCCCATACATTAAAATTATAGCTATAAACAGGACAGTAATGTTCAACATTCACTGGATTTATATTTTAGTCAATAGCAGCAAATAACAAAATAATATAACTTCACATAGAGACAAATGCAATGAAGAAATACCTAATTTGAATAAATAAGCAGTAATGATTCCCAGTGGTGGATGGTAGTAGATAAACATGCATTTAATTTAGTTAGCCGGGGAAGGCATAGTATTTGAGCTATGACCTGGATGAAAACTACATTATTTAAGATTAGCAGGGCATAACATTCTCAACAGGAAGAATAAAAAGTGAGAGTTTCAAGAGAAAGTCTCATGTGTGTAAAGGGTACAAAACTCAACATGGCTGGGAATAAGGAAGCAATGGGAGAAATTGTGAGAGATGGTGTTGGTGAAGTATATAGTGGGGAAAAAATGATTTAAGTATTTGTAGGTTATTGTAAATAGTGAGAATTCTATTTTAAGTTTAAAATTAATTCAATACTAATTTCAAGCAATTTAAATATTCAGTTTGTATCCACCAGTTAGAGCATCGTCCATTCTTTCCTGAAAGGTCCTTAACAGGAGGCATATAGCCGTATACCTATAGCTTGTCAACGTAACTTCCCTGTGAAGAATGAAGAGACCAATTATAGCTATCTGCTAAGTCAGTTGAGCAATTGTAATAAATGTGTACTTCAGGTATAGAGTGAACCTACTCTGACTTTACATAAACTCAAAAAGTAATCAGAAAGCAACAGTATACACATGGAATCTTAACTTAGAAAGACTTGACAGGATTCATTTTAGAAAGTTTTAAAAAATAAATATCAATAGAGTCGGTATGAGCATTTGATTGTCTGACAAATAGTGATTTCAAAATAATCAAGCATCAGTCTTTATATTGCTCCCAGATTTTTGAGCACAGAGTTTGAATATTGAATAATCCACCTGCAGAAAGAGAAGACAGCTTGTGTGTTTCTACGGCAAAGGCAAATATTACCGACAGTGAATCTTTAGAGCTTATTTTGCTTTACAGCAAGCAGGAAAAAAAAACTCTTTCTTTTTGGAGAAGATGATTATGTGACAATGAGCATATGAATTAAATCATTTTCTTTCTTCAGAGCAATAATAGATTGAGTTAGCCAGAACAGAAATAAGCAAAAAGTACAAGCTCTTGCAATTTGAATTATCATGATATCTTGTACTCTAAAGAAAGTTCACTACTGTTTAGTCAGTCATTTAAATTCTCCTTTCCTTACTTGTCTTAATTCTTCTTTATAGTGACTATTCTTCATCAGACTGTCAAACCTTTTCATTTTGGCAGCCTAAATTAGTGTTTTGATAGTTCTCTCTTTGAAGGAAGGCAATAAAAAAGACAACTGCCAAAAATATGACAGGAGATATACAAACTGGAGATACTGTGTCCCAATAAAACCAAAATAAATTCCTTCTGATTATCTGGTTACTGGTAAATAATCACTTTCTAACAACTTATTTGGTAGATGTTTGGACTTTAAACTAGATAGCTTTCAGGTTTTTACCATTTTCACATGTTGAACATTCAACACATTTGAGTGTATAGGCGTAAACATGATTGTCCAAGTAATTATACAATGGAAGTACAAAGCAACTGAGATTGAACAATGTTAACTTGTCTCAATTTTTATAATTGAAGATATTGAAGCAATAATTTGAGCCTAATTCTTATTCCAAACTGCATGTTATCTCTACTGTATCAATGACCATTGACTGAACAAATTCATAAACAGAGAACTCAATGGATAAAAGCATGTCTATCATTACAAAGAGATCATTATTATACATATGCAAACTCCGATGCTCTTTTTCTCAAACTTCATAATTTAATATGTCACAAACTAATAAGATCTAATAAAACAAAATATACAAATTTTAATCTTTGCTTGAAATTTAAAAATTGTCATTCATAATTAAGTTTAATCACAAATTAATTTCTCCACTTTTTATTTTTATATCCATTACCAAAGGAGTTTTTTAAAAAGCAATTTCTTTCAAATTACCTACTCAAGCTTCTGAATTTAAGTTTAAAATTTCAACAACAAAAATTGTGTGTTTGCCATTGTTAAAGTATCATCTTGTTTTGAAATCCTATATTGCCATTATTTTTGTTTTTGTTGTTTTCATTATTTTGCTTTTGTTGTTGTTTTATAGTTGTTTGTTTCTTGATTTTTTTGTTTTTTCTCTAAAAAATCGCACGTTTATGTATGTAATACATATCGATATATATATATTCCATAGTGAAAAATATAAATAATTTGTATTTTATGACTAGATCAATTAACTCAAATGTGGTACTTACAAAGAAAGGTAGCAGAATGACAAATACAGCTTGAAAACTACAACAATTTTAATCTGTGAAAGATGCTGAATTATAATTATGATCTGCATATCTTCCAAAAGAATTTAAAGCTCTTGTCAGTTTCTCCAAATTACTGTTTTTGACATCTACAATCACTATGGAGATTTACTGATATGCTTTTTTGTCAAGTGGAACTTTCATTAGAGTCTACATAATGTAATTCAGTAAAGATGATGTTTTAGTCTAAGCAACTCTTTAACTCCAATCTAACCTTTCAACATGTGTTTAATTAGCTGCCTAACTCTTTTGCTTGAATAGCAATGAATTCACCGGTTTGATGTCTTCAAACTGAAACCAACTATTTGACTTTCTTTGGGAGATGAAAAGTAGAGACAACTTTGAATGTTAAGCACCATGATTAACTGATGTCAGAATAATAATCAATACTATGACTTCCGGTGTATTGAACCACCAAATAGAGTGAAAAAGAACACTATGGATAAGTTCAAGATGAGCTACACAAATTTCAGCATTAAGATCTTGAGGAACTGTAATACTTGTGATTTCTGGTAGCACTAAAATAAACATTATAGTATTTCCTACTACAATATTCCACAAACAAAAGCCTTCAGAATTTAAGAAAAGTAAGATTTATTGAATACACCCTAATTTATTCCTTTATAAATTTGGTTATAATTGTGTAAGTAGAAATTCATGAAAGTTTCAGATTAATTCCTGATTTTCCATTTGTCAAACTTTGCATATTAAATGAAAAGTAAACAACAGAACTTCTGTTTTAACAGTTCTTTTTAATTTTCTCAATATTAGTTATATTGACTTTTTACTTTCACCTTCATATGACAGAATATCCCACGAGGAATCACAGAAGAGAATAAGTGCTACTTCTGCAAGCCTTCCAAGAGATGGAATTATACATTCCTCTTGCTTTTTCTTTTATTCACACTACTCATAGACCCTTGTAATCTAACCCAAAAATTTCTCACTGTAATTGATGAGAAACTACATTTCCATATATAGGATAGGGTTGAACGAAAAATTTTATTTGATAACTAGCATGTTACTTTTCTACTTGCTAAGGCAAAATACCCAATGCCAAAAGTTAAGGGAAAAAGGTATATTTAGCTCACAGATTGTAGAGGTTTCAGTCTATAATTGACTGGCCCCAAAGAAGGGTGGCTTGGCAAAGGGGCACTGCAGTGAAGAACCTTTCATAGTGCCTGCAAGATAATAAAAGCAACAAGGGGCCCTTACCTGTCTTTCAGTCTTTTTTATCTTATCTAGACTACCTGGGTTAGGATGGTGCTAACACCCTTAGTCACCATGAATCAAGAACACAATCTAGATTCAGTCACCTCTGAAAAAGCCCCATGTATGACAACACGAGGCTTTAGGGGGACATCTAAACACAAGCCATCACATCATGTTCTATCAAACATTAATAAAACTTTCCAAAGACAGTTTTGGAAATCTTGTGAATGACCTAGAAGAAGAATAATCAAAGCACTCAGTCAAGAGAACTGATCTAAACCTTAAGGAGCTATGCATATTTAAGTAGCTTTGAAGATCTCAAAGGAACATTTATACATAGGCAGTTTTTCTTGCTAGAACTGTGTAGAGCACATGGGCACAAAGCTATCTATCCCTCCTCCAAGTTCTTTTCCTTTCAGACATGGAATTGGATGTTTCCATGCAGTTCATATATGCTATAGCCAGAAGCAAATATAGTTAATCCAACTGTAAACTTCTAAGCGCACACCTAATTTTCTTACCCTTGGAAGCTCAGCAAATATGCATCTTACTGAATATTATTCATTTTGTAAACTCTGTGAAATTTTTTCTTACACTACAAAGAAGTTTAGTACAGTCAATAGCTTCCTCTCATTTAGTAGATGTTTGCTAGCAAGGCAATTTATTCTTACACTCTGTTTACTAGAAAAATGTGGTGGTATTTGAATTATTGTTTGGAGGAAAATAAGGTATTTGGGTGAGTCACAAGTGCCTGAAAAAAAGTCATTCAAGAAGACATCAGCTGAAAAAGGAATTGATCAAGAATTTGAAAATGAATTGTAATTAGACTGAAAGGCTCCAAAACTGTACTCTATTGTGAAATTAGTGTTTTCAATACATAATGAGTTTCATTTGCCAATAGGAATCTAATTTTTACAACACTTTTCTTTGATTTCTTACTTCATGTTTTAACACTTAAAACATGTATTAAGGGCTAAATAAAATAATATATTTACTGTATGTATTCTGTATCCCTTGAATGAAAAAGATATTTTGCCTCAACCTTTGAAAAGAGAACTAGAATAAAGGAAACACAAAGAATATCAACAAATAAAGATTGCCTCCACTATGCATGTTAATCACTTAACATTTTCTAAATGAAAGTAAGATGTTGTGCAAATTAATTCTGTGAATTAGACAGTGAAAAAGTTCAGGCTTAATCAGGATTGATATGTCCTGAACTGGCATGGAAGATGCAAGTGCTGTACTGGAATTGTTTATGAGAAGTTAATATAACCAAAATCTTGTTTAAAAAATGTTCATCACTTTGGGAAAATTAGGCATAAATAATTCCTTTAAATAATTTAAGGGAAGAGAAAACAAGGTGCTAAAAAAAAACTTAAGTATTTCAACAGGAACACAGAAAAAAGCAGGGGTAACTATTATGTTTGCAGAAAATGTGAACTTCAAACCAAAAATGGTCAAAAGAGAAAAGAAGGTCATTACATACTTGTTAGGAGAAAACTTCAAGAGGAAGAGATTACAATCATAAATATATATGCACCAAATATGGGAGCACCCAACTATGTAAGACAATTCTAAATAGACATGAAAAACCAAATAAACAATAATACAGTTATAACAGGGGACCTTAATACCCCATTGTCACAGAGAGATAGATCAACCAAACAAAAAATCAGCAAAGAAATAACAGAACTGAATCAAACTTATGAACAAATGGACCTAGTAGATGTGTACCGAATATTCCACCCATCCACATCAGAATACACATTCTTCTCAGCTGCACATGGGTCATTCTCTAAAATAGATCATATACTGGTCCACAAAACATGCTTAAGTAAATGCAAAGGAACTGAAATAATTCCATGCATATTATCTGACCATAGCACAGTAAAATTGGAAATGAATGACAAAAAAACCCCACAAAACGCCATAAACACATGGAAATTAAATAACACTCTCCTAAACAATCAAGGGGTCACAGAAGACATTAAAGAAGAAATTAAACAATATCTACAATTGAATGAAAATGCAAATAAAATTACTGGAACGTGTGGGACACAATGAACGTGGCCCTCAGAGGGAAATTTATAGCACTAAACTCCCACATCAGAAAAATGGAAAGAACACACACAAACAACATAATGATGCACCTCAAACTTGTAGAAAAAGAAGAGCAAATCAAGCCCAAAGCCCAAAGAAGGGAGAAAAATATCAAGATCAGAGCAGAAATTAATGCAATTGAAACTAAGAAAACAATACAAAGAATTGATGTATCAAAGAGTTGGTTCTTTGAAAGAGTAAATAAAATCGATAAACCCCTAGCCAACCTTATCAAAAAGAGGAAAAAAACCCACAGATTCATGCAATAAGAAATGAAAAGGTGAAATCACTACAGACCCAGGGGAAATACAGAAGATCATCAACACCTACTTCAAAAAACTTTATTCACATAGATTTGATAACACAAAAGAAATGGACAGATTCCTAGAAACTTAAGAATTATCAAATCTGAATCAAGAAGATGTAAAACTGCTGACTAACTCAATTTCAGCTAATGAAATTGAAAATGTGATTAGAACCTTACCAACAAAGGAAAGCCCAGGTCCTGATGGATTCACTGCTGAATTTTACAAGAAATTTAGGGAAGACTTAATGCCAACACTCCTCAAACTCTTCAATGAAAGTGAAAGGCAAGTGAGTCTCCCTAACTCATTCCTGGAAACAAGTATTACTCTAATACCAAAACCAGAGAAAGACCCAACTAAAGATGAAAATTAGAGGCCAATCTCCCTAATGAACATAGATGCAAAAGTCCTCAAAAAAATACTGACAAATAGAATATAGCAAGTTATCAGGAAGACTATACACCATGATACAGTGGGATTCATCTCAGGAATTCAGGGACGATTCAACATACGTAAATCAATAAATGCAATATACCATATCAAGGGTCAAGGACAAGAACCACGTGATCATCTCAATAGATGCAGAAAAAATTTTTGACAAAATCCAACACCCATTCATGATAAATAACCTACAGAAAATTGGAATAGATTGTCTCTACCTCAACCTGATAAAAACCATATATCATAAACCAACAGCCAACATCTTACTAAATGGAGAAAAACTGAAAACTTTCAACCTAAAATCAGGAACAAGACAAGGAAGTCCATTATCACCACTCCTATTCAATATATTTCTGGAAATATTAGCCAGAGCAATTAGACAAGAGAAAGAAATAAAGGGAATAAGAATAGGAAAGGAAGAAGTAAAATTATCATTATTTGCAGATGATATGATACTCTACATAGAATACCCCCAAAAATCCATTAAAAGACTTCTAGATATAATAACCAAATTCAATAATGTTGCTGGATACAAGGTCAACACTCAAAAATCAATAGCATTCCTGTACATAAACAGCAAAGTCGCTGACAGAGAAATAAGGGAAACCACACCCTTCACTATAACATCCAAAAAAAAATGAAATACTTAGGAATCAATCTAACAAAGGAAGTAAAAAAATCTATACATTGGAAATTACATTACTCTGAAGAAGGAAATCAAAGAAGGTATCAGAAAATGGAAAGATATTCCCTGTTCATGGATAGGAAGAATAAACATGAAAATGGCCATTCTCCCAAAATTGTTATACAGATTTAATGCAATCCCAATCAAAATATCACTTGCCTACCTCACAGAGCTAGAGAAAGCATTCCTAAAATTCATCTGGAACCAGAAGAGACCTAGAGTATCAAAGGCAATTCTGGGCAACAAAGGTAAGGCAGGACACATCACAATCCCTGACCTGAAACTCTATTACAAAGCTACTGTGGTAAAATCAGCATGGTACTGGAATAAAAGCAGACCTAAAGATCAACGGAATAGGTTAGAAGATACAGGCACAACTACAAACACACTCAGGCACCTCATCTTTGACAAAGGGACTAAACATGTACATTGGAAAAAAGATAGCCTCTTTATCAAATGGTGCTGGAAAAACTGACTTTCTATATGCCATAAACTAAAACTAAATCCATGTCTATTATCATGAACTAAAATAAAGTCAAAATGAATCAAAGATCTGAATATCAAAACAGAGACACTAAAATTATTGGAAGACAAAGTAGGTAAAAATCTTGATGACATAGGAGTAGGCAGAGAGTTCATGAGCAAAAATCAAATTGCACTGGTAACACCTCCCAGAATCAACAACTGGGATGTCATCTTTCTAAAATGTTTTTGCATGTCAAAGGAAATCTCCAACAGAGGGAAAAGAAAACCCACAAACTGGGAAAATATCTTAGTCAGTTGTCCATCAGACAAAGGACTTCTATCTAAAACATACAAAGAATTGAAAGAAATCAGGCCCCTAAAATTCAGGGACCCAATCCAAAAATGGGCATTTGAGATCAGTACACACTTCTCAGAAAAAGAAATACAAATGGCAAATAAATATATGAAAAAATGTTCAACATCAATGGTCATGTGGGAAATGCAAATTAAAACAACACCGAGATTCCATCTCACTCCAGGAAGAATAGCCAACATTAAAAAATCAAGCAACAACAAATGCTGGAGGGGCTGTAGAGAAATAGGAACTCTTCTCCACTGTTGGTGGGAATGAAGACTGGTGCAACCACTGTGGAAAGCAATGTGGAGATTCCTCAAGAACCTAGGATTAGAGATCCCATTTGACTCAGCTATCCTGCTTCTCAGCGTTTTCCAGAAGAATTGAAAACCTCATACCACAGTGATATTTGTGCACCCATGTTTATAGCAGCTCAATTTGTAATAACCACATTTTGGAAACAACCCAAGTGCCCATCAATCAAGGAATAGATAAAAAAGATATGGTATTTTATACAATGGAGTACTATTTAGCTATCAAGAAAGACTGAAGTGAGACTTTTATAAGTAAATGGGCACGTCTTGATACCATACTCATAAGTGAGATCAATCAAAACCACATGTGTAAATACCATATTGTCTCCCTAGTATAATAAACTGAAAAAGTATATATGATCCAAAATCTACAACAAATACTATGTAAGTGTAAAAAACTGCTCAAAGAGCAAAGTAATTGGGAAAGGAAAAAGGAGGAAAGAAGGAAGGGAAAAGGAAAGAGACAAATCTGTATATATGCATATGTAAGATAGCTAAAATGACTATACTGCTGAATGTATTAGTAATTGAGAAAGATCAGTTAATAATCATATGATTAGATCAATTTTACATGTCTATATCTGTTAATGTAAACAACCATGTTGAAGGTAATGATACGCAATATTGCAACCATTGTCAACTACCTATCATCTTATTTTGTAAACCTACAATGTTACTGTTGTGGATTTGCTGTTGTTGTTTGGTTGTCTCTTTTCCTTTTTGTCTTTCTTATATGTGTCTTTCTTCTCTTAAGTAAAGAAAAATCCTAAGTACCTATATTTTAATTTTGCAACAGTCTTTCTTTCCTATATTGTAATATGTGATTTTTAAAACTGCAAGGCTAAGAGAACTAGCTATCATTTGGAGTATATCATTTTATAATTAGAATAATTTCATTCTGCAAACCTATATGAAAGGGTAAGTCCTACATATTGATTAAAATTTCTTCAACTGGTTGCAAAATTGAGAGTGTAAAGAATACAGAAATTGTGATTTATTGTTTCATTCACTACATAGGACTTAACTAATAAGGCTAATTACAAAAGGAAATTATCAAGTGCATTATGAATTATTTCTTAGGCTAGTAAAATGTTTGAGTAACTATGGTGAACTCCATTTCCCAGATAAATTTTTACTGTTTTAAGATCCCCAAATCTAGAAATACTATTTTGAAGAGAGAAATGAAAATAATACTGAAAGAGGGGAAATTAAGCAAGGAAATGTTTTGCTTCCATATTTCATAATTATTTTTTAACACACATAAAGTCATATTCAATATAAAAGAAATAATTGATTTAAAAGTTACATCTTTGGAAAATATGGTTTAGGCTCTAAGCCAAGCAAAGGCCTCACTAAGAATGAGCCATGCAACTCCTCCTCTTCTCAATCAGCCTATCAAGACCTGAGGTAAAAATGGGTTTGGCAGTGGAGGAAACAAAGCCTGCATTTGGTAAACACAATATCTTGACCCTTATTTGTGATTAGGACTAGAACAAAAACAATCACCTCTGAAATAAAGATAGAAGAAATGAAACACATATATTTACTTCTAATACTGAATTTTTTCTCACAATTAGTGAATAAAAGACAATGTTATTGAACTTAAATTACTCTCCATCAGGAAATGAATGAAATACTCTTTTCTTATAAATATCAACTTGGAAAGAAAGCAGAAAACTCCATGAAAGAAAAGTATCATGTGTACTTCTTGCCAAAATTTTCCTTGCTGAAACCCATTCTTGATGAATTCCTTATTATTTATCATCTTTTCTAAAAATTTTGTTTCACTACTACTGGAGTCTTAATTTTAGAAGAGAATTTATGTAACATGAAATATACAATTACAAGCATTAAGCAAACTTTTTACCACTTATAAAAATGTTACTTTGATGACATTTAGTTTTACTTTGAAAAATAAATTTATAATCCAGAAAACCATGAAAAATGATCTTCCAATATTACTGTGAAATTTTACCCAATTGAAAGTGATAGTCAACTAGAAGGAAATCATCAGAACAGAAGGAAGAATAAAGAAAGAAATCTCAGGAATCATAAAAATCATTCCAACAGGAACATAGGTGATACTTTTTAGCAGACCCAGTTGCTGAACAGGAAAAAATCCAACATTGGGGTGCCTTGGTAATTGTAAATACCTGACATTATTAAGGGTGAGCAAAAAATTTTTGAGGATTTAAGAGAAGGCTCAAGTTAAACATTATGGCTTCTGAAGATCTCTGTTTCTTTTAACACTGATGACATAATAACCCATAAATCAGTGTGTCCAGCCTCCAATTTCCAGTTGTAGATGCAAATTCAGCTAAATAACAGGTATTTATACTTGACTATACCAAAGTGCACAAAAATGATAAAATATTACCACACACCTGTGTCCTTTGCACCAAGTCAATAGCATTCCTGCACATTGTGTCTAACTCAGTTTTGAAACTGTGGTGATATAGCCTTCTCCCCCAATCAAACAGATTGGAAAAACCTCTGCTTCAAGTCAATATTTTCTTTTTTCAAGAATCCATATCACTATCTTCCCACTGACAAGTGTAAGAATGTTGGCAACCAAACATCCTTTTCTTTCAGCCTCTGATTCCTGTTCAACATTTAGTCTGGCTGGGTGACTCTCTTTTCTCCATACATATACATCTGTAAAGCATTAGAATTCTACACTTCATAACTCTCCTAAATTCTTTATTTTATAGCTACTACTCCAAACCAGAACCTCAACATTTTCCTGATATCAGTTTTCAAACTACACCACTGATATCAGAAATATGCTTCAAAGGAAAAATACCTTGTCTCATTCGCTGCATTATGAAATGAAATGAAGTATTAAGAGATAATTGTGTTAAGGAGAGACAAAATGCGATACAATCTCACAATCTGTTATACTTTGGAGTACAAATATCATCTACTCTTTCCTCTCTTTATCTTCCTCTCACCATTTAGTTACTAATTCCTGTTTATTTTAAACATAGAATTTAACATTCACCAGTTCCTGACCAGTTTCACCATCACTACCTTAATCAGATTCTCATTATTTTTCATAGCCTGTCTTTTGAAAATAAAAATGCCACTTTGAATTTCTTGTTCTGCTCATAATAGTAACAAAAAATCATTATACAATTTTTTTAGAAAATGCAGAAATATTTAGTGAGAAAAGCAAAAATTCATCTGCTAGCTCACTATTCAGAAAAGCATCGTCAGCATTTTGGTATGAATTCTTCCAGACTTTTTTATATGAATTTTCCTTATTCTCTACCTTCCCTCCTCTTTCCTCTCTTTGTCTTACTTTCTTCCCTCTAACTCCCTTTCTCCCTCCCTCCTTCCTTGTCTTACTTATTTTCTATTTTTTTCATTTTAAAGTTTCATTAAACTCACAATATTCATCAAGCACTGTGCTAACTGCTAAGAGAATATTTGTGAATGAAACAAATTGAATTTCATCATACTTACCATCTAGTGGTAAAAACAGGTAACAAAAATAATTATAGATAGTAGTTGGTGCTATGAGAGCTATAAATAACAGGATATGATGAGGAATGACAAGGTACCAAATGTAGATGGGGTTTTTGAGAAGAGATTTTCTAAGGTGGTGACATTTGTAAGAGCTGAAGGATCAGTATGTACAGGTCAATGTTTGTAAAGTTTATGTCACAGAAAAAAATTTTTAATATCTTATAATTTCTGTCCATTTTATTTGCATTCAATTTAAGGTTTTCTCCATGACATATATTTTATAAACATTGACCGGTATTTTCCTATATCATGGTTTTATTTTTGCTTTTAACATTCTGTTCATCTGTGATATTTGAACAAGGTCTTAAATATAGATCTGTGGTACAAATTATAGTGATTATTGAATGCTTGAACTACATTTTCTCATTTCCTAGAACCCCTTTTTTTGGAAAACCTCACATAAACACTTCTAGTGAGTAATGGGAATGAAGGAAAAGATCATCCCACAACACTGCAGCTCTCCCTTTCTCTTTTGCATTGTCTTAGGAAGCCTCATATAGTAGTATAGAATAATAAAGTATTAGTAGTTTGTCAGTAGGAGTCTCTGAGTGACTATAAGGAAAAATATTTCATTGCTAATCACCCATGAACATGTGGTTTAAGTGCAATATATGCTTTGGTTTTTCCAAGCCACTGAACTTTCAAAGTTTATTTGTTACTACAGTGCAGTAAAATCTAGTAGTTCTCAAACTTTAGCATGTATCAAAATCACTTGGAAAACGTGTTGAAACGCAGACTGAGGGGTACCATCCACAGAATTTCTGATTCACGAGTGATGTGTGAGAATTCACATTGCCAAAAAATTTCTATGGTTCACTAATGGAATAGTGTAGGAGCCATATTTTGACCCAATTTTATTTTAGTTTTTTTCTAAATAGCATTTGCCTCAGAAAAAACGATTTCATTTTAATACTGCTTTTAAAATAAGACTTTGTCTTACATTTATTTATACACTTGGGTCAATGTCTATCATTCTGTTAATTTTCTCTGTTACTTGGTTGCTTGATCAAGCATTAATAACCCACTTTTAATTTTTGTAACTGTATTTTAATATTTTGTAGAAGAAATCTCTTTTTACTCTTATTCCAAAATGCCTATTATTGCAAGAACTTTTTGACCTTTTGAATAAACTTTAAAACCATTTTTCCATGATATAAATAAAAGAAAGTCGTATCCAAAGTCTTACTGAATTTATGTTAAATTCAAAGATTAATTTTCACGGAATTATATTTTAAGTCATCCAAGTCAGGCACAGGAGCTTTCCCTATTTTCAAATCTACTTATATGTATATACTTTAGTAGACTTGCCTTATTTTCTCTTTCCTGAGCTACTACAATAATCTCCTATAACTGTCCTACCAATTCAAATCTGACATGACAACACTGTCAGATCAATCTGCCAAATGTAAGACCCTCAGTATGAAATTCTAGACGTTTTTGGTACTATTGCATTGCTAATCAAAAAAGGTAAAACTCTTTAGCACATGCTATTCTAGTCTTTGGATTCGATCTATGTTTAAGGACAATCTAATGAAAGTGGCAGTGAATATATCTTGTAACAAAAGATAATTTCAAAACTTTGAAATTGATTTTAAATTCTGATTCTGATTTTGAATTTAATATACCATTATTTAGCCAACATGAGTAAGCTTATTCAGGTGAAAACGACTAGCCTTACAAATTACTTAGAATATATGAGGACTCCAGACTTTGGGGTATTTTCTACTTTTCTTCACTATTACTTTACAAACCTGTGTAAAAAGTTCAAATGCTGCATTTAGCCAGACCCATATTACTTTAAAATAAGTAAGGAGAATAAAGGGTTACGTGAAAATTCAGCATTTTGTGCTCTTCTTTTAGATTCCTCTATTTTCACATGAACATGGTGAACCCTAATGAACTTCCTAATTATAAGGAATAATCGAGCTTGCAAATCAGTAAGCAGTCAGGTCCCAGATGTGAGTTTTAATTTTTATCTGTCTTCAAAGATTTCAATGAGATGATAGAAAAGAAAGTATTTAGTATAATCAGTTGTATACTATTTAATATCAATAAACTGCTTATATCTTAAGGTTACTCATAATATGGCCTCAAGTGATCTATCCAACTTTATTTTTGGTGCTTACTATGCAATTTACTTTGGTATTTACAGCCCCATAAATTTATTTTAACTGTTCTACAAATAGATTGCTCATGCCTGCCTATGTGTTCTCACTTATATTTTCTTTTCATGACTTAAAATGCCATACTTTATCTTTTCTAGCAATCTAAATACTATTCATCCTTCAAACAAATATCAACTATCTGTTCTTCTATAAATTATCACCTTAACTCAAATATCTTTAATGTTTTCCTTGAGATATTACATTAGTTATATCCTAAAGAGCTTAGAATTGCAATATGTAATGTTTAGCATATAGGGTTTTACATTTCCTTTTTTCTTCTGTATCGGTCTGGTTTTTGTAAGTAACAAAATACCTGAGACAGGATAACTTTAATAAAGAAAAAGTGTTTATCAAGATTGCAGTTTTGGAGGCTGAAATTTCTAAAAGCATAATGCAAAATCTGACAAGATCCCTATAACCGATGACAGAACTACATGAAGGAGGAAGAGATCGCATCTTGAAACAAGAAGCAAGACAGAAATTCGTAGATTGAGCTCATACTTGTAACTTTCTCAGAAGAACTCAGGAGACCTATGGAAGCTACTTTATGCCCCTCTGAGGTGTCCAATTATTTAAGAACCTACCGTGTCTTAAAAGCCCCTCCTAAAATTGACATACTGAGGACTAAGTTCCCAACACATGTACCTTGGATGACAAATCACATTCATAGCACCTTTTGTCATTTTTATCTCCTAAGAAAACGCATAGAATTTTTGAAAGTAACAACTATGCTTTGTCTTTCTGTATATTTCCAGGGCATCAAAACCATAACTAAATGATTAAGAAAAATAATGGCTTTGCCTTCAAGGAAATAACAGTAAGCATACATATTTCTGTCTCTATATAAAATGTACAATGAAGATGTACTATATAATGTTCTGCATATTTGGTGAAGACATAGAAAACCATATCATGTTTTTTGGTCTTTTTGAGACAGGGTCTTGCTAAGCAGTTCAGGCCTGCCTTAAACTCACTTTGTAGCCAAGGCTGGCCTCAAACTCACAGAAATTGTCCTGCCTCAGTCTCCTGAGTGCTGGGATTACAGGCATGCACCATCATGCCTGGCAGAAAAACACATCGCTTCTTAATTATAGTAATCTGCTGTGATAAAATATACGTCACATAAAATTACCATTTTAACCACTTTAGTTGCATAATTCAGTAGCACTAAAAATCTTAAGGGTAGTATCAGTGTGTTATTTACAAAGGATTTTAATATTTTTTTATTATGTAATGAGCCCTATCATCTATTTATTTTTTAATGTTGATATTATAAAAAACAACCAGATTCTGTAATCTTTGATGTTAATAACAATAAGAAAACTAAAATACTAAAAGAAAGGTTGATACTGGTATGAAAATTAACGTCAAGTGCTAGGAAAATATCACAGAGTGTTGAGACATATGAAAATTATGTCTCAGAGTGTGGTCTCAAATGTGATTTCTTTAGTAAGTGTAGGCTTTTCAGCTGTCTAAGTGTCAATCTTAGAGCAAACACAGAGTGGGTTTTCATCCTGTTGTGTTTTTAAAAGGTAAAAAAAGATCTTATCTCATGAAATGCATATATATATATATATATGATGGCTTTCATAAGTTAATTATTTGGATGGAATTATTTTGATTATCGGTGCTCTTAAAATTCTAAATTGCCTTTCTAAAACCTCAAAACTTAGGACTAATTGGCATACCTGTTATCTTATATAAATAGTCATTGGAAACATAAACTAGTGGACTATTGAAGTTACTGACAATTTTGAACATTTTTAGATTCATTTCCTTACTTTCAAAGAACTACATAGAATCAAAGAATGGTTTCAAAAATAGACAGAACATTATGTGGAGAATCAGTATACCTGCAGGGATCCCCATGCTTTATTTTTAAGTAAATTCAACTGTTTATACTAAGGGCATTGGTGTTTCTCAACAAGTAATTTTTTTTTCCTGTAGCACATACATCCCCAGAGGAAAAAGCAGTTGTTGAAAATGTAAGCACTGAAATATTTGCTTTAAAAAGTCAAAATAAATGTTCAAAATATTGTAATGACAACAGAGTTAAAATTCTCACGGGCTAATTTTAAGAGCACTTGCCTTTTACTTCAGAGAATAGACATATTTGTGTGATGGCATTCCACCGCTAACTTGATCCAGTTTTGAGAATTTTTTCTGACACAATCAGCAAACTCAGAACTTATGTAAAAATGTAAAATGTCAAGGGTGAACTAAGAGGCACCCCTAAAATTGGACAAACTGATATACCTTCTGTCATAGATAACAAAAGTAACTCAAAGTTGAAGAATCCTTTGAATGCATGGAAGAACTAGAAATGAAACCCAGTTAAGTATTACTTTCATCTTGCGTATCACTGCACTAACAGACATCATAAGTCCTTAGACAGGTAAGGCAGAAAACAAGCCAAATTAATTGGATATACAAACTCACAGCCATAATGGCAGTAGAATATAATAGAAAAGAGTGTGAGTTAACAATTAAATAGCCAGTTTTGTTATCATGGAAACATTTCTCTCTGAATTCATTTCACATCAGTAAAGTTCAGATAATACTGAACTCACTGGAATGTTGTAAGAAATCAAACAAGAAGACATCTAAAGTTCCTTAAAACATATCAGACATGTATCATTAAGTCTGCCTGATTTCAAAATCCTTCCTTTTCATTACCTTGCTATGTGGAAGATCAAAGTCAAATATGTTATTTGTATCAAACTGAGTTAACTTTATGTTGTTATACATGATATTCTATAGTTTATATTATCTTTTCAAATTATCCTACATTTTTAATAGATTCATCATGGAAAAGGGCAAGGCAATCAACACTGAACATGCTCCTAATACAAATCTAGATCTTTCATATTTATATTTAAATATCTCAAACCTATAAAATAAACAGGTATTAATAAACTTTAGATTAACATGCCCAACTCTGTAGGGGGTAGATCTAAGGTTCATCATCAAGTTAATCTGATTTTAAAACCTCACTTTCTTATTGTGTACCCTTGCTCAATATGTCTTTTTCTACCAAGAACAAAATACAGAAATATAACATTGCCCTAAATGAATAAAAATATGCTTTTGCTTTATAAATTACATAAATAGAGAATTTGTACAACATATTTGAAGCAGTATCTGGGAAACTGAGTCAAGGTGAAAGTATGATAAATTGATAAATCCTGAATATATGTCCATTCTTTTGATCATCTTGAAACAACTGAATTCTTCATGAAGTATAGTTTTCAAATCTTTTCTTTCTTTTTTCTTCTCTGGATGATTATTATGTTGAAAACTGATGTGTACAGTAACAGCAATTTGAAAGTGAATAAAGACATACTTTATATTTGTATGTACATATGGATTTATGTATATATGAATTTATCTACCATTCTCCAAATTAAATGCAATCTTTCACAAATATGATATTTGGAACTCTTCTCAAATCTACCTGGATAACTTTGCATAAAATACCACCGTCATCATCACCCCAACCTTGCAGTAGCAAACACCTTTTATTTGTGACTCTGGCACTAAAAACCTGGTACCGTATATATTTAAATTGTGGCTTTCTTGTTTGTTTCTTTCTATTTGAATGCAAACCACATCATGCTATCCACATCACAAGTTTCTTTAATTTCTGTACTCCCAATGCCTAGCGTAGCAGTCCGTTGTTGGGGACCTGGAATTATAAATTCACATGATATCTGTCCTAGGTTCTCCTTACCCTTCCTGCCTTGTGGGCGGGTTTTGGAATGCAGAAATCCCGCTTCCATGTGACCAATGAGATAAGCACCCAAATGTGCAGATAGATGTTCGTTTGTTTCTTTTAAGCTTGCCTATTCTACCACTGCTTCTATGGTGTTCCAGGAAAAGCAACCTACCCCCTCGCCTGCACTGGCTAACAAAATGGTGGTTAACTGAAGCTCCTGGGTCTTTGGTCCCAGACAACATCGATATTCCAGAGCTCTATCTTTTTGCAATTTTTTTTTTTTTCGGCACCGGGGATGGAACTCACAACCTCGCGCCTGCCAGACAGGCACTTAAGCCACTAAGCCAAACTCCCGGCCCTAGTTTTTTGACGCAGGGTCGCACTATGTAGCTCAGGTCGGCCTTGTGCTCGCGTTGTAGCCCAAGCCGGCCTCGAACTCACAACGCTCCACCTACCTCAGCCTCCCGAGTGCTGGGATTAAAGGCATGCGACCCCATGCCCGGCTGTAATTTAAATTCTTCACTTATTCTGTTGATCACATTCATCTCTCTCTTTTTTGCGGCACCAGGGATCGAACTCACAGCCTCGCACCTGCCAGATAAGCACTTAAGCCACTGAGCCAAACTCCCAGCCACTTTTATGCAATTCTTATCTCTTGATATTTTTTTTTTCTGTTCTTTCTTGCTGAATGCTGTAACTTAGGCAGGAGATTGGGGACTCACTGCAGGGTCTCTAATAGTCATTTAATTTTTTTACAAATTGTTTATTGAATAAATGAATGGGCACAGAATTGTCAGTTTCATTTTCTTCTACTTCTTTCATATTAGATCAGAGCAATTAGTTTGAGGATAACAATATGCAATATAACAACCATTGTTAAATTCCTATCTTGTTTTTAAATCCTGTATCACCATTGTTTTTTCTTGTTGTTGTCGTCATTTTGCTTCTGTTTTTAATTGTTTGCATTTAATTTTTGTTTTTTCTCTTTGAAATAAAAAATTATATTTGATCAGAAATTGATTCAGCTTTTAAAATTACTTTACATGGTCAAATTAAGGAATAATGTATCTATGTTATCTATGAACATTAATAAACTAAATTCATTGAATTCATTGGTTAGTTATGTGAAACAATTGTTTCAATAAAGGTCAATTTAATACTTTGCTCATAATCTTTATAACTTCAAAATCAAGTAATTTTGATCATTTCCATGAGCCAGTAACTGCTGAGTGATGCAATTCTTCCTTTTGTAAACATAGTTTGTAACTATACTCTTTTTTCTCTATAGCTGTATATGGTAGGTGAGTGAAAGGGAGGGTAGAAAACTTGTCTCATAATTTATAGGTGACTAAAATGCAGCAAGCTTGATTTTAGTTTATAGGTGAGTATCACACAACGAAGCTCATCTGGGAATGATAAAAATCTGTAATCAGATATTTTGCACTTTGAGATGAGCACAATAACTGGACAGGTCTTCGAATTTTAGGTTTTGGGAAGGAGAAAAAGGAGTTCTATGTGTGGAAAGAAGGTGAGAGCCTTGTTATATGGGTAGTCAATAAGGAAGTATGTATTAGAAGTGACAACTAGTTTTCTTATACAATACCCACTTCTTTCAGAGTAATAAAGTTTTCAGCTGAGCTAACTATTACACTCGAAACCTTGTTTACAGCTAGATGCAGCCATGGGTCATAGTTACGTTTAGTGCAACATAAGCAGAAACATCTCATGGCAGATTACAGAATCTTTTCCTTCATTGACAATTTTACCTTCTCTATGTCAAAGTATCCTCCATCCTCCTGTTTGGAATGCAGATGCCACAACTTGGAAACCTAAAGTAAAGATCCACATGTTCAGTTTGATATATTAAAGGATACTTGGGCTTCAAATGTACATCACGGACTAGAGATGCTATTCTAGCTCTGAATCATTTATAACCTGAACTATTTTATGAGACAGAAATAAAAGTGTATTTCTGTATAGCCATTGTTTCATAGGTATTTTACTCCTTATAATGAACAAACAGTACCTCTAATGGATATTATAAATATTTGATTATGATAACTATCGGTATTTATAAAACTGTCATAATAAAGCACCAGTGATGTAGCTTATAAAGCAGAGATTTGTTTTTTCCAATTATAAAGACTGAAATTACGAGATCAAGGAATAGGCAGGGTTGATTTCTTCTGAAGCTACTCTCCTTGGCTTATAGATGTTATTTCCATCCGCTGGTGTATACACAGTGTATGTTGTGTGTCCACATGTTGTTCTCATGAAGACACAAGTGAGATTGAGTTAGGGCCACCCTCATAGTCTCATTTTAACTTAATCATCCCTGATAAGGCCTAATCTCCGAATAGTTATATCCTGAGTTATTGGAGTTTAGGCAGTCACCATATGAATTCTAAGGGAAGAAAATTCAGTCTACAATAGTAACTGATTTTGGTGCCTCATGACGAGCAGGTGCTACATCTTCACTCAAATATTGGACAGTTATTAGTGCAATATCTAACAGAAAATAGGCACCCACAAAATTGTAACTACTGTTGTAGATCAAATCACTTTTCCTACAAGTTCAGGTTGAAATGATTGACCAGTTTGGCTAAATGGTTGCAATGGATGTACACAGATATGGTTTTAGAATCCCTTTCTAAAACAGTAGAATATAAAATTTAATCCAGTGTAAAATATCGGGAAGTGACTTGGAGAGAAGCCAAACTCTAGAAAGATATTAATAGTTAAACATTTCCAGAGACTCAAATATGGACTATACTTCCTAGAGAGAATATGATTAGATATATTTAATAAAAAGTACTGCTACTTATTGGAATTAAGTTTTTCTCAGCTAAGATTTCTATAAAACCGTCCTTTTCTGTGTCAATCATTCTACATATTTACATAACCTATTCCAGAAGTCATATGCTCTGTAGCCAAAGTGAGCGATGTGTTGGGGCTTGATACTATAAGAACTGACTGTTGTCAAATATATTTTCAAGTATATTTCCAGCTAATAGTTAAATCATTGCTAGCTTTAAATCTATGGCTGGAGTTTTTCTGTGTTGGGAATTGATAAATGCTACAAATCAGGGTTTGGGATGAGTGAGCAGATTTTAAAAAACTACCAGCACATAACAGGCTGTAGCTCAAATGAGACTACTCAATGCAAAACCTCTTCACAAAGGTAAACTTTACATAGTTATTTCTCACATGAGCAAACCCACTGAAAGAGAGGTGTCAGTAGATAGGGTGAAAAGCATGGGGATTCTGGGAAAGGTGGCTTCTCCCAACTTTACCCTTCACTTTGATGGAGTTCAGGGCAAACTGTTTTAACATAGCAGAGGATACTCAAGTTTATTTTTATTTGATCTTATTATACTCTTTTGAAACTATTCCCTCCAATCTCTATGGTTAGATGTTTAATCCAAGTAAATGGCACTGTTGTATTTTAGACTTTCCTGGCCTAACTTCTTTGATGTTAAGGGTGAAACATTATGTCATCTGTTATGATTACCTTACCCTTTATATTATTATCAGTCCAACTTTTATTGTTAAACAATAGGAGGTTTATCTTATTTTCCGAGTAAATAGCTCTACAACATATTCATATTTGCAAATTGTCCCCAATCTAGGATTTATTTTTTACACTAGTTATGGAGACCAAAATAAAAGGAGTAGTATCATATACTGTTTCATAGCATCAAACCCCAGAAAGTTTAAAAATTTTGTTTAACTCAGATGCTAATCTTGTAGTCTATAATGAATCACAGAATCTATTAATTAACATTTATTAACTATTAGTACTCATTATACTTATGTATACCTCTCTGATGTGAGCTCTTGTAAATTCTCATTGTCATTTTACACACACACACACACACAAACACACACAGGATTGGGGCTTATCATAAGTCAAAACAATAGAAGCCCTTTCTATGTAGTAGGTTCCATTCAAATAATGTCTCATGATGATTTTCACACTCAAATAGGTAGATACAATTAGCGCTCATTTTTTGCATGAGGGAACTGATACCCTGAAAGTAAAATAATGTAACAAATAAGTGGCAAAGCCTAAACAACAATAGCTTAACTGTTGCATTTAAAATATTTTTGAGGTTAAATATCACGTTCAATATAAAGTTTAGTTATCTGACCATAGACTCACATATATATTTTCTCAGTACTTATTTTAGTATATGCAGTTATTGCAATTACCTTTTGAAAGTTGTGGTATAGAATTTGAGAAGTTAGGTCAATTGCCTCATGTCACACAACTAGTATTTAGCATAAATAAGATTCAAATAAGATATTCTGAATTCCAAACCATGATTCTTCCTGCTGTAACATTAACAAAGACTCATGGCAGATAATTGGCCTTTACCCATTTTGTTCCTTTCTACTACCTCATCTGCTTAATGACTGCATTCTTTTTCTTTTTTGTTGCACTCCAATTTTTTTCTTCCCCAGTACCAGATAACCTTTTTGCAGCATTTCTGCTGGCAGCATGGATTTACTGGTCACCCATGGTACTTGGCTTCTCTGAATATTATATGTTGATAAAACAAATTGAAAAATGGGCTACATATGTTTTGGAGACTAAGTAGAACAGACAGTACATTATTAGTATTATCATTCTTGAGACATGCATTCAACTTTTGTTTATACATCAATAGGAAATGACTATACTGTCATCCTAACAAGATCACATTAACATCATCACACAGGGGTGATAGTTCTCACTAACTCACAGAATACTCAAAGTTTAATAATCAAACAACATTTACTGAGTACCTAATGCAGTGATAAATAATAGGATTATAAAAATTAATAAAACTTTTATGAATTCAATTGAAATTTATTAGGCTCCAACTATGTGCCAGGCAATGCTTTGAGTAGTAGGAATTTGATAGCAACTAGGATTATTTTGCCACAAGTTTTTCCTCATGAGGCTGCTATTGTGGTGGAACCAAGAGGAATAACAAGTGAAGTAAGTAGAATATAAAGTTATTGAAAGTTATGATAAATGCCATGAAATTAATGAACAAAATGAAATATAAAGAATGGTTGAAAAGAATGGGACTCATTTTACATTGGACAATGAATAAAGGATGATTTAAGTACCTATCCTATCCTTGAAGAACACACACAGTTGTCTGTGTCACAAAATTCTACACCTGTGCATTCAATTAACCATTTGTTGAAGCTAGAACCAAACTACATCAGTAATCACTAAAAACTTTAAAAAAAAAATTTGCTTAGCAATGTATTATATATTGTATATTATATTACATTATAATGATATATTATAGCAACTATTTACATGCCACTTATATTGTATCAGGTATTATAAGTAAAAAGCTAAATGAAAATACTATGCCATTTCACACAGGGTACTTAAGGAGTCATAGATTTTTGTGTCTGCACAAGAGTCTGGAAAAATACTCTGAATATACAGAGGGATAACAATGCATTGGTTTTCAGCATTAACTACTTTATGTGTAAGAATGACATTTCCCTCAGAAGCTTAGTGTGGTGAGGACTAAAATCTTAAAAGAAAAAAATCAATTCTATTTATCAAGATGCAATAAATAATGTTTAATAAGAATATATACATGAAATAAGTATATATCTATGTGCATAATAATTACTTTCTTTTTTGTTAGACAATAATTAAGCCATCAGAATCAGTAATTATGCCATGATGCTATGAATTGTAGAAATAAGAAAGTTTTATAAATGTGGGGAAAACTGAAGTACAATTATAATATGGTAGGTGTTTTTGCAGTTCTTCTCAGGAATTTATAAATTTTACATTACTTTTAATGTAATACATGTTAATTCATGTTTCTTTCAGCATTATCCAAGATATGATCAAAAAATGTGAAGAAATCAAATGATGATATTTATTAAATCTAATAAAACATAAGTTGATTTTTAATGTTATTTTATCTCTATTTTTAACCAAAATTTTTGGAAAAATTCCAATCATCCCTAGCACTAAAAACAAAGTTACCAGAAATCTGTGGATATCCATTTTCGTTTTGTTTTTCAAAAGTCAAAATTGGGCCACTGGTTACTCAGAGTCATTTTGTTTGGTTTGGTTTTTATTTTTTAAATAAGATGTAGCTATTGCCTTTATTAGTAGAAATATATTATAGGAATTGGTTTCAGAGGGTAGCTCAAGATTACTAGAAGACAGTGATTAAGAAGGATGCTACCACTTTCCATTCTTAATTTCTTCTGTTTACTTATCAGAGATGTTTCCAAATAATAGGCTGACTATGAAACTGTATTACTTGGATTGGCTAAGTCTATCCTTCTCTGTTACCAGGTTGTTGTGTCATGTATGTAAAAGTAGGAATGGAGTGATAATTGAAGAAGTAATAGGACATATGATAAAACAATGACATTAAAATAAAATGCATAATTAAAATAACTGAACCAAAAAATGCAAATGTGTAAATAAAATGTGCATGCATATTCCAAATATGAACAGAACAATCACTTAACATCACCCCAAAAATGATAAGCATACCAGACAAAAAGAGAATAGATGTTTTTATCGTTTGTGTCTAGATTTCCCCCCAAAGCCTAATGCAGTCATAGGTGGGGCTTTTTCAGAAGTGGCTGGACATAGAGTGTGTGACGCTGGAATTGATTCATGGTGCAGTGGTGGAGTCAAGCAAACTAGGATATGAGTGCCACCTGCCTTACATAGCCTGGATAAGATATAAAGCATAGAAAGGGCTGTGGTCTTCCGTTGTTGCTTTGCTATCTTCTGCCTGCCATGAACTGTTTCTCTTCTGTGATACCTGTCTGCCGTCCATCCTGTCTTGCAGTCAGCTGATTATGGACTGAAACCTCTTCAAACTATGAGCTAATATACCTTTCCTCCTTCAACTTTGGGTGTCAGCCATTTTGTTCCAGCAATGAGAAAAGTAATCAATACAGATATTCCATAGGTATTTTAAGTCTGTAATTAAAGTCTGAGTTTATTTTGTGCAATGATAAAAAGAGATCAGATCCTTTTGGGAATTTCTTACTCAAGGAATTCTCTACTAGTCTACTGGTTGCTACTATGTGCTTCCTTTGCTATCTTTCACTACTAAATTATGTATCTTTGATTATTATGGGGACAAATTTGGTGGCTCATGGCTAAAGGGTGATTTTGTAAACAAACAATAGAGAGAAATTTTTGAGCTGATGTGTAAAGGCTACTTATTGAGTCCAAAACATGGCAAAAAAGGAAGAAGCAGTTGCCAGAGGTTCTTAAAATTCTGATTGTGACCTAGAGTCATGTATACTTGCCCATTAAACAATCTGAAATTTTTACCTTAGGCAATTTTGTAGTCTCATGGGAAATCTATGCAAGTATGAACCAATTTCTAAATGCTAACTCCACAGTGGAAATTTTACTAGCTAAGGAAGTACATTTTATATCTAAAATATTCCCCTAAAAGCTCATGTGTTTGGAAAGTGATTTAATCATAGGATACTATACTTATCTGTAGATTAGTGCACTGATGAATTTATAGCTTACTTGCTGTTAGAAGAAATGGTGTAACCAGAGGTGTAACACTGGAGGCAAACCTAGAAGGGGTATTCTTGTCTTTCTTTCTTGTTTGCCATGAGAAGGCACATTTAACTACACCAGACCCTCACACCACAGTATTTCTGTCTTGGAACCAGCTAACCATCAACTGAAACTATGAGCCAAAATGAACCTCTCCTCTTTTACATTGTGGGTATTGAGTATTTTTGTCCCTGGGCTGGAAAAATGAGTAGCTAAAACAGAGAATAAATGTTAGTGTGAGTGTCAGGAACTTCTTCACTTAGATAAATTTTGGTATGTTTCTTATAAATGATGACACACAGTAGTCAATACACTGAGTTGGCTTCTTAAACTTTGACTTTTTCTTTACTGGTGTTTCAGATGAAAATAGAATAGTCTATCATGGGGCATGAACAGGTATTCCATGAAAGGTATCTGCCACAAAACTGTACAAAGATTATATGGACTGACAAAGTTACTAATGAACAAAACTTTTAGTTGCTTTTTTGCATGTCTAACACCGAATTTTGAATGCATAATAGGGCATCTGGTTGCATGGTTTGAGAACAGAACTTTGCCTTAAAGCTCCCTGAATCTTAACTATGCAGCTTGTTTTTCCCATTGAACAAAATTCTCTAAGTTTGCTCATAAATATTTCAAATAATATGAATAATATTAGTATGACTAAAACTAAGTTTATCAAGTACATTGTATCTCACATTGGTCTGAGCATTTTACCTAAATTATTTCTATTTTTCATCAATTATTATTTTTATTAATACACACTTGCAGTACCAATGATTGCATTCTTATTGGGGAGTTGGTACGTGCACATAACACATCTTAATTATTTTTCCTTCCCCTTCTTCCTCTAGATCTCTTGCAAAAGATCTAGCTCCCTTTTTCCTACTATGCAACTTTTACTGTGATCTTTATTTATATTGCTTGCTTCTCATATAAGAAAAAACATGTGGCAAACGGCATTTAAGCTTGTGTGTCTGATTTATTCCATGTAACGTTATTTTCTCTATTTCAAACTCTATTCCATTGAAAGCAGCAAGTCAGTGTTACTCAAAGTGTTCTTTAAACCAGTGCCAGTCAGAGAAGAATTTGTTGTTGGTTCACAGTGATGTATCTACAGAAAACAAATTTATAAACCTCTATGCCACATTGACATTGTTATAGTAGTATCTAAAAAGTGCATGTTCTATTAAACTCATATATTTTTGAACTGCTTTATTTATCATATTTGACATAAACTATGTACAATTTTTGGATTAGTTACCAACTAGACCCCAAAAGGTATAAAATACAAAATCCATAGCCTTCATCAAATGATGATTTTGCTAAAACTTTACGGATTAAATCTTTGGAACTGGTTATCACTGAACACTTTATTAAAAATTTCAAATTTTAACTTACTCATTTCATTTTGGATAAAAGTAAAGAGTGAATGACTTCGTCCTGCTGACATTCTGTAAAATATCTTATGCCTTTCAACCTAACTTGCATACTTATGAGATGCATAAGTGTTATTAAAACCAAACACAAAAGACATAGTAAATAGCATTATTATTCTAAAGAAGATTATATAGATTAGATAAATGTAGACTTAAATGTCATATTAAAAGCTTTAGATGTTCATATACATAGTGCTTTTACAAGTATCATTTAGATATTTAACATGGGGAAGCACTATTTCATTCATGTAATCATTAATTTCCTATGTTTTCACTTATTAAAGTTCCATGTCTTTTGATTCTAATGAAAATTTAGTATTTTATTTATTATCTTTTTAAAATTCATTATACTATTCGTTTTTATTTTCTAAAAGTATTAGTTAATAATAAACCCAAATTTTAAAATTATGATGTTTCATAACACATAATTCAACTAATATCCCACTAAATTCATGTTCTAATGAATAGGAAACATGATGGTGATGATGCTGCTGCTGATAAATTCCTTTCACACAGCTACAATGGAAGCCCAATGTGAATGTACCTCTCATTACTCTCTTATTTCACACAAGGAAACTCAGCTGAATAACTGGTTCACGTGCATAAAGCTATTAGGTAGTAGAATCAATAATGAGATCCATATCTGTCTGATTTTCAAAGTCCATTTTCACAAGGGTTACTACTATATCTCTTCTTTTTTGCACAGACATATGCATATATAATGCTTTACTTACAGAAGAATTTCAAGTATAAGAGTAAAAACTAGGAGCATTTTCTCCTGACACACTGAGTTTGCCAACAGCATGACTTATCAAGTCTGAACATTCTGGTGTGTATTTTCTATGATAAAGTGCACTCTCCTAACATAACCATCAACAATCATAAAAATCAAAACCTTGCATTGCAACTTCATTAACGTATAATTTTCAAACCTATTTAAGTCTCCTCAATTGTCTTAATGTTATTTATTACCAAAAGTATCCAGTTCACTATCAGGGATTACATTTGTTGTCATATCCCTTTAATTTCTTTCACTGGAATGATTCCTGAAACTTAATTTTATTACCATGATTTTTATAACTTCAAAGTTTGCAAGCCAGTTTTCTTGGACATACCTCAAATTGGGTTTGTCTACCACATTAGCATGATTAAATTTTAGTTGTATATCTTTGACAGGAATATCACATAAGCAATGCTTAATTCTGCTTATTATACCCTATATGTAGTACATAATTTCAATGGATCCTGTTTCACACTGTGTTCAGGCTGATCATGGGTAACATTATGCCTTCCAGCCTTCTGAACTATCAAGTTAGTCTTTTTATCATTGACTATTAAAAATTATTTTGTGATGGAAGACTGTGAACCTATATAAATATTATAGTCCTTATTAAAGTTTCAGCTTTTATTAATTTTTATTAGTATACATCCATGATCAAACATTTTATTCAATGAATAATAATTTGTATGTTATTATTGATTGCTATGCTTAAATTACTATTCATTTCACTAATAACATATCATTGAAGACACTTCCAGTATCCTTTTGACACAGTCCTATCATTATTTGAGAATTTAATTGCTTTTGTATGAAATAAAGTGTCCTAGGTTTATCATGTATTATACTTGCTCCAATCCTGGAATCAGTCAAGTTCTGGAAAATGGCTATATCATTAATATCAGTTTGTCATGGATTGTAGGTCCTTTCACTGAACAGTCTATGCATGTGTGGAGGTTCATATACAAGCAAGTACACATACAAACAGAGGCAAACGCACTTATGTACATTCAAACCAAGAGTTTACACTGAAAACTCCAATTCCAATTTAAAAAATACAGTGTTCATTCTAACATTCTTCCTTCTCATATTTATAACTGTTCTCTAAGAGAAATAATCTAGGTTTTGTTATCTTTAACAGAAATTTATTTGATCAGTGTCTATTTCATCAATATCCATCACTATTATTGCATCTTCCACCAATTTAATTGCTTATCCTATCCAAATTGAATTTTTTAGTACTACCTTGTCTGAACTATGTGCTGAACTACCACCCTGTTACATAGATAAATACCTTATTTATTTTAGACATGCTTTGATACTATGTATTGTGCTATGCTGAGACAATGTCAGTATTACTTAAAACAAGTTATAACTCCCCATAAAGATTTCTTCTCTGGGTACATGTTTGCTTTATCCTACTTAAGCTCTGGACTGTGACTCAGTGAGTTTGTCCTCTTCATACTACTCAATCTGTAATATCACACATATTTCTCCAATTTAGATGGTCTTCTTTTTTTGATTTCAATAAAAATTCCAAAAATATTTCCTATAGAATTAGAAAAAATAAATTCTACGATTTATATGGAAACAGAACAGATGGCGAATAGCAATAAAATCCTGAGCAATAAAAGCAAATTTGGGGACATTACAATACCAAATCTCAAGTTACAATATAAGGCTACATTAATAAAAACCACTTGGTATGAGTAAAATAAGAGATCTACAGAATTAAGGAATAGAAGTGAAGACTTACAGCTCTACACAACTTTAGCCATATGATTTCCTAAGAAACAGTCTAAAAACAACAGCTGGAAAAAAAAGCCTCTGCAACAAATGATTCTGGAAAAAAATGAAGAATGAATCTAGACTCATATCTCTTAACCTAGATTGAAATAAAACAAAGCTGGCATAAAAACACAAATACCTTATCTGCTAAAAGATAAAATTGTTAACATTTTTGGAGACATAACCATAGGCAGAGTATCAACTGCCCAAGAAGTAGTACTAAGAATCAACACATGGGATTATATTAATTAAGAAGCTATTGCACAGCAAAGAGTAAACAGGCAACCTACAAAATGAGAAAGAAAAACCTGCCAGTTGCTCAATTAGACCCCAAAATCAAAATACTCAATAAAAAAGCAATTAAAATGACTAGACATTTATCAAAAAAGTATATAGTGTCAAAATACTTACATATGGAAAAATGTTTATGGTTTTGGCCACTGGAGAACTACAAATTGAAACAACAGTGAGATTCCATCTTACTCCAATAAGAATCATTGTCATCAAGGACTAAACAGCAAATGGTGAGGCCTGTGGGAAACAAAAAACCTTCTACATTTTGGTAGAAATGCAAGCTAGTACAACCACTATGGAAATCAGTATTGAGAATTCCTCAAAAAATATAAAAATAGAAGTTCCATTTGACCTAGTTATACCTTTCCTGGGTATCTTCCAGAAAGAGTTAAAGCCATCATTATTATGTAAGAGACATAGTTCCTGACCCATTAGATGTTAAGTGTGCCAAGTTTGTGCTCTCACAACATCAAGGGATAAAGTTGTGAATCAAAGGAAGAAGTTAGGAGAGTTTTATTGCAAATAAGTGGAAAATAATTTCCTGGAGGGGTCCCAAATGGGTGACCACCAAGTCTCTTTTTCCATAGCAATTTATATAGCAAATCACAATGGTGATGCAATGTGAGTCAAACTACAATGAACTTATAGGACTACAAGTATAACCAATTAGCTAATATGGATTCAAAAAGGTAATGAGTCATGTAACAAGTGTATATGAAAAGAAAAAAATGCATTTTTAGAAAGGGAGAAGATGATGGGTCCAGATATTCTGGTCACCCACTAATGTGCTTTATACTTATCTGGACCCATTGGACCAGGTGGTGCTAATTACCATTACCATAAAATCTCAAATTGCTGTTTATTTTGTGGGCCTGACTACTGTATCACCATCCTGAGGCCTGGCTCTCTTCAGATTTGCCTTTAACCACAATTCTGGTATCTTTTTGTGCTGACTTCCTTGAAAGTCCAATCCTTCTCTGACTGCATGATTTCTATTTAGCATAACTGCATATACTAATATTACATTGATATCTGCATACTCATGTTTACATCAGCACAATAATTCAAAATAGGTAAAATTTAAAAGTATATATATATATATATATATATATATATATATCCTCAACAAATAAACAGGTAAAGAAAATAGCATGTATATATATGATATAGTACTACTACTCTGCCATAAAGAAGAATAAATTTGAGTTATTTGTAGGAGTACAGATGGATGTTGAGACAAAATGTTAGGTGAAAAAAAGAAGTTCACGTTAAATACAGCATGGTTTCTCTTATATGAGAAACTCAAAATTTAAATAATTTAAAGATGAAAATTATGGAGAGGTGGTTAGAAACTTGGAGACAGTAGGTTTGGAGATGGCAATAGTATATTGGAAAAAGGGAGAGGGAATTGTGGGGGAGGGTAGAAAGGAGAGGTATATATGTGTACCAATTCCCCAAAATGATGGTAACCAGTATGCATTGCAAATATATACTAATAAATGTATATCATAAAAATCATACAAATAAATTAGTCAGGCTTTTTATAATTTGGCCTAAAGCTACTTCTCCAGGTCATTCTGGAACTGCTTTATCTCTTCAACATGCCCACTATCATCTTGCCACCCCTTATACTGTAGACACAAATTTTATTTTATTCCTTTGCTTTTTTTCTCCAACTTAGTACATTTACAAATACTATCGTGTCTCCATGTAATATCTGTAATTCTTTTTACCCAGTTAATGACAACGTAATCTCCAAATTAATTTGATTATCAATTTTTCAGGGAAGCCTTCCCTAGGCACCTAGAAGAGATTAACTATCCATTTTATAGAAGCTTGCTTAACATTTATCTTCTTTAAAACATGTCTACATTAAAAATATTTCTTCCACTATAATTAGTGAGCTTTAAGAGGATAGATAACTTTTTTTGAGAAAGGATCTTGCTATTTAGTTCAGGCTGGCATTGAACTCACTATGTAGCCTAGACTGTCCTTGAACTCATGATAATCTTTCTGCATCAGCCTGAGTGCTGGGATTACAGGTATGTACCACCACACCTGGTTGTGTGACTTTTTATTTGGTTACTACTACATCTCTGTCATTGACCACAGTGATTTTCACTCGATAAATAAGATACAATATAAACCTTAAAGATTCTTATAAGACTTTGAACATGTTAATGAGTCTAGAAGAAAAGAAACTGAAAAAGATATCCTTTATTAGTGTGGTTGGAGAGATGTATGGAAATTTCATTTTAACCGCAAGGAACTTAATTGTAATTACAATCACGATTTCTTGGTGCTTTTTCCATTAATTAAAAAACAAAGACCAGAGCACATTTTAACTGTACTGCCTTACATTATGTTATATCCTGCTGACAGTTAATGATTTTTTCTGATATTTTATTTTTGTAAACTCTCAAATAGCCTTTCCTAGAAAAAATGAACTTTTTATATATATGTTTTGATTCTGCTCTTGAAGCGATGATGGTCTGAGCATCAACTCTCATGTCTTTTGAAATTAAAATAATGAAGGAGAGTGAAGGAGGAGAGATGAAGGGAATGTACAAAAATGTGTTATGTACGTGTACCAATCCCCAATCATGAATGTAAATATTATGGTCTACAAACATACCAATAAAAATAAATTTGAAGTAAAAAAAGCATAAAAACCCCAACAAATTGTGGAAAGGGGAAAATTATTTGTCAAACAAAAGTATGACCAAGCATGAATGCACAGTTAGAGCTTCAAATATTTCCACATTATGAGTCACAGACCTGTTGAGAGCAATGAAAAACATTCATGTAACTTTTTTTCATTCTGCAGCATGCAAGGCAACATTCAGCTCTGTTTTTATACCAAGCCATCAACTATGAAAAGGAGTGTTATTTTAGAGTCATTGAAATGATTTATAAAAGTCTTTCAAAAGATTAAGATGCTGGTAGTGGCATGAATGTCTCACTTAAATTGAAATTTTAAAAATAAATATTTACTTTTTTCCATTTAGAGAAAAATTACAATACCTCCCTCATAAACAGAGTTTGATTTAACCACATGCCAAATAGTTAAATGGTTCAGCTGTCAGTCTCTTATTCTAAAGTGCTTGAATGGTATAAATATATCTTTGCAATGGAATATCATGCTTTCATTTCTTTACGGCTACCATTCTTAATGTTTGTCCTTCTTCAGTTACCTCCTTCACCACATCAGTCACAATCCCAAGACTATGCCACCCCCGACTGTGTCTATTTTATATCTAGGAATTGATCTAGGACTTCTGAGAGAGTGGTAGAGTGGTAAGAAGCAACAAATCAACCTCTCCAAGATTATAAACCCAGACACAGGAAAATGACAACTTGGAGAAGAAAAGAAGCTAAGAACTAAATCCCTGGGATCCTGGAAGGATCTGATGGGAAAATTGCAGCTTACAGAGAAATTGAAGAGGCCAGCTACACCCAGAAAAGGGATGGGTCAATCTGTACTTTCTCCTGGCTCATGGCCTGAGACAAGAAGACTGAATCCGCAGTCAAAGTGAATGACTCTAGAGTGCTTAGAGAGAAAACTGTTGTATTTCTGACCTATTAAAATTTCCTAACTCTGGGTTGATGATCTGGCACCTGATGTGAATCTGAGCTCTGGCTGCCTCCTTTGTCTACAAGCCAAAGAAGGGTCAAACCTTGAGTTGGATACTGCCCTAAAACTGCAGACCTAACAATAGAACCACAACTTTAAAATCACAGAGAATTTATTTATTTATTTATTTATTTAACTTAGCTTTTGATTTTTAATTCCTTTTCATGGGGGGGGGTTATTTTATGGTTTGTTTGTGTGTGTGTGTGTGTGTGTGTGTGTGTGTGTAAGTGTGTGTGTCCGTGTCCGTGTGACCATTGTTTTTAATTTTTTTTTGGTTTGTTTTGCTTTTGTTTTTTTTTTTTTTTTTATCCTTTCATCCCTTGTAGCTTCTTCATGTTTCCTAAGGCATGGGTAATCTTCCTTTGTATTTCAACCTTGCTTCTAATCTCTTTTTCTTGTTTTGTTTCTCTATTTTTCCTCTTCTTCCTTGTAAATTCTCTTCCCTTCATTACTTCTCTCTTATTTTTTCTCTTTTTATAATTTTGTTTATCTCCCTGTTTTTTTATCTTCTATTTCTTGCCAGATTTTTGTCCTGTGTTTGCAAAATTATATGTACATCATTTTCTCTGCCATAAGATTCATTGTACCACTACTCTCAGCTCCTCGTATCATAGAGTTTAAAGTTTTAAAGCTCACCTTTTGCATCCTTCCATTTACAAATGTCAAATCATTAACAGTGTAAACATAAAGCTTTATTAATCACTTAGTATTTAATTTTGTGAAATCATTGAATTGTTTTCTACCATTAGCAGAGATATGACTTATATTTAGCAGATATTAGCTGTACCTCAATACCCAAGTTGCTTTAATATTTACATCATAATTGAAAGTTTCTTTTGTAGGAATAAGGATGCTACAAAATTGTTTTTATGGTATGTTAATATCTAATTTATTTCAGGTTACATTACCACAGATATATCACTTGATATTAACAGGGTCACATAATTGTCACCATTTCTCTGTAAACCAACACTCAGACTGCCTTTGTGACATCTTACATTCCCAGAGAACTTGGTTGCTGAACTAACTGCATTGAATTCTCCTTTTCCAAAATAACCAAAGAGATCAAATCTTGGAGCTGTGTCAAAGAATTATTTTGTTGACTCAGTGTACAACACTGAAAAACAACTGAAGAGATCTCTGTATTAGAAATAAAGTCTTTAGACAATAATCATCCACAAACATCTGCACAAAACAAACAAATCAACAAACAAAACCAATAGAGACATGGGAAGAAAAGACAACAAAACACCTGCCCAAACCCCCAACTCTCACAAAACCAATCTTGGGAGAACCCAGGAAAAGAAGAATATGAGCCACATACCTGAAACACTTCGTCAAATGCATAGCAGAAGAGGTTAGAAAACAACTCAAATTACTTGACATGGTATTGCATGCCTGTAATCCTAACACTCAGAAGGCTGAGGCAGGAGGACTGCCATGAGTTCAAGTCCAGTCTGGGATGTTCAGTGAATTCAAGGTCAACCCAATTTACACAGCAAGACCCTGTCTCTCCCACCAAAAAAGTAAATAAAGAAAGAAAAAGAAAATATCTCAAAGAAATACTCAGCAGGATTAGAGAAAATATAATTAAGCTAATAAATAATGATATTAATAAAATCTATGAGCTCTCAGAAGACTCTAAGAGAAAGCTCGATGAGATAAACAAAATGATACAAAACATGATAGCTGATTCACCAAAGACGTGCATAAAAATTTCAATCAGAATTCCAGGAGATTAAAAGTCATATTGAAAGTATGGGCAGCTGGATGAAGCACTGTGAGAACAGAATTTAAGAACTGGAAAACAATGATGCCTTCAAAGTCCAACTATTCAAAGGCATCTTAAAAACAGCAAGAAAACATGTTAAATTGATCAAACAAGTGCTAGAGGATGCAAAGAGACTAATCTAAAAATGATTGGAATAAGTAAAAAATCAAATGGTTTAACAAACCTGTTCACAGAAATAGTGGCATAAAACTTGCCAAATATAGGGAAAGAAATAAACATACAGATAAGTGAAGCACATAGAAACTCATGACCAAGTAACCATGAATAAAAGAAAAATTCTCTATGCCATATTATACTCTAATTTCCATAAATTCATCACAGGGACAAAATTTTATAAACGTTTAGAAGCAGGCAATGAATCGCATACAAAGGTAAACCTAGAATGTTTATACCTCTACATAAACCTTAAAGGGATTGCAGTTAAGTGTTTCAAGGCACAAGAAATTCATGATACCAAATAAGCATTACAAAATATTCTTTTTTTAATCAAGCGAAGAAAAAACAGAAAAAAAGACATATAAAACAAAGACAACAAGCAAAAGAGACAAACAAACGACTAGAGTAAATACACAACAGTAACATTGCAGGTTTACAAAACCGGATGATAGAAACTTGACAATGGTTGCAATATTGCGCATCGTTATCCTCAAAATGGTTACTTACATTAACAGATATAGACATGCAAAATTGATCTAATCATAAGAGTATTAATTATTCCTTCTCAACAACAAATACATTCAGCAGTGTGTTCATTTTAGCTATCTTACATATGCATATATACAGGTCCATATCTTTTCCTCTTCCCTTTTCTCCTTCCGCCTTTTCCCTTCCCAATCACTTTTGCTCTTTGAGCTGTTCTCCACCTTTACGTAGCATTTATTATAGATTTTGGATCATATATACAAAATATTCTCAAGGACATCCCAGAAAGAGGCGATGAAGATAAAAATGTCATTAAGCCAAAAAGTATGAGTACACCTGGCAAAATGAACAGCTAAGCAATAGAGGAAAAGTGAATAAATCAACAACAGGAAAATAATGCAATGAAAGGACTAAGTCAACATTTCTCAGTAATAATTCTTAATGTGAATGATTTTAGTTCCCCAATCAAAAGACCCAGATTGCCAGAATAGATCAAGAAAAAAAAAACCCCTACAATATGCAGCATACAAGAAATATATTCAATTGAAAAAGATAGCCAGAGATTAAAAATTAAAGGACAGAAAACATTATTCCATGCAATGGGAGCATAGAAAAAAGCAGGAGTTGTACTTTAATTTTAGACACAGTGGATTTCAAACCAAAACTGATCAGAAGAGACAAAGAATGTCACCACATAATAGTTAAGCAAAGAATTCAATAGGAAATGTGAACAATTGTAAACGTACATGCACTATATGCTGGTGCACTCACCTTTGTAAAGCAAACACTAGTGGACATGGGAAATCAGAAAAACACCAATTCAATATTTATGGGGTACCTCCATACCTTACTGACACAAATGAACTTATCATTTAGTCAAAAAACATGACAAAGAAATATCAGAGTTGAACCACTCCTTGGAACAGATGGACTTAATAGATATCAACAGAATGTTCTGACAACAGAATTCACATTGTTCTCAGCAACACACTGGACTTTCTCCAAAATACGTCACATACAAGACCATAAAGCACGCCTCATGAAATGCAGGATAGTTTAAATTATTTGATGTGTAATATCAGACAATAATGCAAAGAAACTAGAAATTAAGTAATACTCTTTAATAATCAATGGTTTGTAGATTAAATTATGGAATTTTTTTTACTGGAATTTGAACTTAGCACCTCGTGCTTGTCAGGCATGTGCTCTGCCACTGAGCTATATCTCAGACCCTTGTAAATTAAATGAAATAAGAAATTAGACAACTCCTACAAGCAAGCAATAATTCCCATATGACATATCAGAAACTATGGGATGCAACTAAACAGTCTTAAGAGGGAAGTTCATAGAAATGAATCCCCACTTCAGAAAGACACGACAATCTCAAATAAATAACCTAACAATCCACATCAAGATCTTAGAAAAAAAGAACAATCCAAGGTCAAGGCTAATATGAGAAAGGAATTTGTAAAGATCAGGGCAAAAATTAATGAAATTGAGATTTTAAAATACAAAGAATAAATGAATCAAAAAGTTGTTTTACTGAAAGATTGAACAAAGTAGCCAAATTCTTAGCTAGTCTTACCCACATGAGAAAAGAAAATACACAATACATGCAATTAGAAATAAAAAACATGAAACCATAAGAGATTTTCCTGAAATCCAGATTATCATTAGCTACTATGAGAAGATTTACTCTAATAAAATGGGAAATCATAGGAAGTGGATAAATTCCTAGATACATATGAACTACCAAAGCCAAACCAAGAAGATGTAAAAATCCTTAATGAGCCAATATCAATCAGCAATATTGAAGAAGTAATAATAATAAAATATTACTTAAAATACCCCAGGTCAACAGGTAAATGAGTAAGAAAATGTTTTATTTATGTACAATAGAGTAATACTCTGCCATAAAAATGCATAGATTTGAGTCTTTTGTAAGAAAATAGATGCAATTTGAGACCATAATATTAAAAAAATGACTCAGACATGCAAGATTAAATATCACATGTTTTCTCTTATATGAAAAGCTACACACATATATAGTATGAAATTAAAGAGAGATAACACAAAACAAGTAAAACAAAGAACACTGTTTTAGTTCAGTGTGGACAATGTATCTAAAAGTGTACCTGGACTTAGCACACTTACTTTACATGTTTTATATATTTTTTGGCCTATTATCTGGTTTTCAGTCTCCGTATATGATAAAATTTTAAACGTCTTACAAGATAAGTAAATAAATCTGATCCTTGAGAAATAAAGAGAAGTGGACGGAATGGGATAAGAGAAGAGAACTGAAATGTGTTATGAACATATACTGATTCCCTATGGTGAATATGATCACTAAGTACTGCAAATATATATGAATATAAAGTAAAAATACATAATTTTTTATATAAACTGGTCTACCTTAGTATATTGCAAATACATTCTCTATATTATGTTTCTAACAATGTGATGGCGTACATGTGCAGTATATTGGTACCAAACACTAAGCTGATCTAGTATCACATAAACTGTTATGGTTTATATCTGGATGTCCTCCCAAACACTCAAGTGATCAAGTGGGGGCCATTTCAAAAGTGATTGGATTATGGAGTTGATACACCTGACTTGCTGTTAAAAAGTGGTGCCTGGTTCGGATAAGCAGGTCACTATGGGTGTGATACGGAATGTTATGTCTCTCTTCTTTGCTTCTCTGTTAGCTCTCCAGCTCCTAGACGCTGTGTCTTGAGAATTGAGATCTCCTCTGCTATGCTACTGCTCTAAGCTTTTCTTCCTTGGAACCATCTGACTATCAACTGAAACATTAAATTTCTCCTCCTTTAAATTGTGGGTCCCAGCTGTAAGGAAAGCAATTAATAGATAAGTATATAATGTATAATGTATATTTCTGGTACAAAAATGAATGAATGTGTAGAGAGCACCTCTTTTAAGTACTTTAAAGAGTAAAATGCTAGATATCTAGATATCACTTTCAAAGGATGGCTCCATCTGTAGTAAAAAAAAAAGGAGAATTAATGGAGGTGCTACAAGTTACAAGAAAATATAGTAACACAGGCTCATAATAATGAAATTTTAGCAATCATTTACAGCAGTTGCCACCATCTTCCCCCTCACTGAGTTACAGTTGATAGGCCAGGGTCAACGATATGAGCTATGCTGAACTGGTTAAATATTCTCCCCTGGATATGTAAACCCAAAATTGAGAAATAAAAAGTTAATCTTTTAAATATGGTTCTGAATTTCAGAATGTAGAGTAATGATATTTTTCTACATATGTGTAGAATGAAGAAAGTAATCCAGTTTAAGAGGAAAATGTATGAAAAAAGAAAAGCAAGCAATCTGTAAGTATTTCCTGGATTTATGACTGCTTTGTGTTTCCTGATTCTAGTCTCTTTTTGATATCCACATGCTTTTCTGCCTTCATTGTTTTCTATGGCTTCCTTAAATACTATGTCCTGAATGACTTAAACAACAAAAATCTATTTTTTCATAATTCTGAAAGTTGAAAGTTTGAGATCAAAATATTGACAAACTTGGTTCCTGCTGAGGTGTCTCTTAGGCTTGTTGATGGTTGTCTTTTTTCCTGTGACTACATATAGTCTCACTCTGTGTGTCCGAGTCATACTCCACTCTTCTTAAAAGTACATCCATCATATTGGATTAAGATTAACGCTAATGACTTCATTTTAATTTACCACTTTAAAGACCTCCAAATATGGCCATATATTTAGGAACTAGAGGATATGATTTCAATATATGAATTTTCGGGTGGACACAATTCCACTCATAACACTGCCTCTGGGTTCTGTCTTTCTTACATTTTACTCATTGTTGAGACAAAACACCTAATACCCAAAATTAGGGAAGGAAAGGTTTATGTCTTACAGTTTTGGGAGGTTTCAGTTCATACTTAGCTGGCTCCAAGTCAGTGTGGCAGGGCAGGGGGACAGCATTCATGGCAGCCACAAAACAGCAAATTACGAGCCCTGCGAGATAAAGAAGACATGCCTTCTTCTCACCCTTACAATGTATGTCAGCTCCACCCCTGGGCGAGTGCAGCACTCACACCATCAATCCCAGTGCCTGACAACAAACCAATCATGAATGCTAGACTCAACCAAGTCCATGATTATATGAGACTTGGGCAGGGGGCCATCCAAATACACTATAACATTTTACCCCTGGCCCCCAAAGACTCATGTACATCCTTAATACACAAAACATTTAGTCCTCTCCAATAGTTGCCAAAGCCCTAACAGTTTCAGAATAGCTGAAAAGTCCAAACCTCAAGCCTCTTCCAAGATCCATGGCAAACTCCTAATTGTAACCCCCTGTATAAATGAAAAAATGCTAAACACTTTCAACATACAATGGCACAAGGTAAACATTCCCATTCCAAAAGTTACAAACAGGGGAATACAAAGCATTGAAACCAAAGCAAGTTCAAAATCCAACAGGACAAACATTAAGTCTTGGAGTTCCATAGTCAGCATCTGAAGAAATCTGGTTGTGAGCTTCAAAAAGCTTGAGTGATACCACCCCCATGGCACTTTCAGGGATCCAGTTCTTATAATTTCTCTCTTAAGCCCATTCTGCTTGGGTTTTGCAGTTTTCCTTGGATGATTCACATTCCCACCTTTTTCAAACTTCTGAGGTCTCCATTGTACTTTTGGCTTTACCCTTACATCTTTACACATTACCCTCTCAGGAGCACACTTTTTGGCCTCCCAGGTCCTCTGAAATATGGATGGAGGTTGTTTTAACTTCAGAACTTGTGCATTTTCCTTGCATTTAAAACCAGTGCCACATGGATGCCACCAAAGTCTGCTGCCAGCTGGAGCAGTAGCCAGGCTTTCCTCTTTTGGCTGTACGGGTTGAGTGCCTGGATCACTGAGCTCTCTGAACCTTACTGTGAGGAACAAATTTTTTATGCCACCACCATTCTGGAACCTGGTGTGATCACCATCATGTTGGAACCTCCTGTGGCCTCCTCTGGAATGTGGCACTCTGCAGCTGTCTCTTCCAAGTAAACTCTTTCACTTTTGCAGTTTTGAGGCTGCAAAGGCTGGAGACCCACTGCTTCCTGGGATGGCCCCAGGCCATCTTTTTTATTTTTCTGTTTCTTCTCAGCAGTTGAGGTCTCAGCTCTATCTTTAGAGTTCACAGTTTTCTGGCCAAAATCACAATGTTTTAAATCATCCTGCTGGGATCTTTGTTCCTGATTCACAGCACAAATCTAGTTAAAAGCCCCTAACAATAGCCATGCCATTGCCTCAACATTTGACTGTCTTGAAATTTCTTCTACCAGATTAATCAGTCCACCATCCTTAATCTCAGTCTCACGCAAAATCTCTGGACACAAGTAGAATGCAGAGAGCCTTTCTGCCAAGCCATACCATGCATCATGTGGAGTCTAACAACCAATGCTGTCCTTCTTCCTAGCAGAACCCTCCCGAGCCTGGTCTTTACTGGCAGTCTTTTTATCAACCTCCTGGTCTCCTGAGCTCTGACCAGAATCTCCTCTACAGAACAGCCTAAGTTGTTCCAGCTCTATGTATTCAGGTGACATCTCTGAATCTTTTCAAATTCTTCCAACAAGCCATTCCCAAAGGCCCTTGAACCACATGGTTAGGTACAGTCACAGCAATGACCTCTCTCCTGGTACCAATTCTGACTTTGTTACTTTTTTATCATTGTTGAGACAAAACTCCTGATGTGCAAAATTAGGGAAGGAAAGGTTTATTTCTTACAATTTTTGGAGGTTTCAGTCCATATTCAGCTGGCTCCAAGGCAGTGTAGTATGATGGGAAGGGGGCAGCCATTCATGGCAGCCAAAAAACAGAAAAGCACAAACCTGATAAGACAACACTGTATGTTGGCTCCACCCCTGGGAGAATGCAGCACTGACACCATCAGTCTCAGCACCAGACAACAAACCAATCATGAATGCTAGACTCAACCAAGGCCATGATTGCATGAGACTTGACGGGGGGGGCATCTGAACACACTATAACAGGTTTCATAAGAAAACCTGCTACATTAACTCAATTCTTTTAAAATTAAATGACCTCATGACTCAGTATCAACTAAGTATTTCATGCAGAAGTACAAAACCAATACGCAAGCAATAACTGAAAATATTAAAATACTTACTGAAGTATTTTGAGAAACTTCACAAAAATTTTCCAAGTTGACACATCACAAAATCCCCTTAAAATCTTCTTCATCTATTCATTTCTTCATAGCTTCCATCATCATGACACAGTAGCAATTTCCAAAGTTTTTCTCATTCTCTTGTTACTTCCCAAAGCTCCGTATTGTCTCTAAGCCATGTAAACTCTTCTATTTTTTCTCTTTCTCATATTCTTTCATTAAGAATCTGTTATTTTCTTCCCATAAGTAATCTTTTAAAATTTCCAAAGTCATAAAACCGGTTTAAGTTCTTTTCAATTCCTTTCATCAGTAATCACACTCGGTGGTCCTAGTTCCCAAAAAGAAAAGGCTGGCAACCTAGTTCAAATTATTTTCTGTTAATACAACTGAAAAATATTGACTATTGTGAAATGTTAAGGTAATATCTTTCACAGCATTTGGGTCAAAAACAGCAACTATACATCCTTACATCTACTCTCTTACAAAGTCTATCCGTATTCTCAAGTTAATTCTTTCAGTTTTGCTTTTATTAGTATACATTTGTAGTACAGAATTATGGCATTCCTTACGAGGAGCTGGTTTATGTAGATAATGCATCTCAATTATTTTTTCTTTCCCTTACCCTTCCCTCTGTCCTCCCTTTATCTCTTAATCCATTTCTCATTTGCAAAGGTTCTATCTTCCTACTTCCTATAGCCTATCATTTATTTTGTGCTTTATTTATATTTTGGAATTCTCATATAAGATAAACCATGTGATATTTAAGGTTGCATTTCTGATTTATTTCACCTAATATTATGTTCTCCAGGTGTATTCATTTTCCTAAAAATGACTCATGTTTATCCTTCTTTTTTATGGTTTATATATGGATGCCCCCTGAAACCCTGATGACCCCGTAAGTGAGGTTTTAGAAAGGTGATCGAATCATGGGACTGTCATATATATCATTGGATTAGTTCACTAATGAGTTTATAACTAAATGTCATGCTGGGTGGTAAAGTCTGGTTGGAGTCAGGTTGGCTTTCTGGGAATGTGGCCTAGAAAGGTCTATCTCCCTCCTTCTTCCCTTAATCTCTCTGATTCTGCTGCTATTTGATGAGATCTTTCTCCTCCACCATTCCCCTCTGCTATGCCACCCTGTAGACTATGGAGTGAAACCTCCGTAAACTGAGAACCAAAATAAACTTGTCCTCTTTTAATTTACAAGTGTTGGGTATTGTGACTCAGCAATGACAATGTGACTAAGACACTCTTTATGGAAGGGTAGTACTCTATTGTTATAAATACCTCATTTTCATTATTCATTCATTTTTGATGGACAAATATGCCACTTCCAAGATTAACATTATGAATTCTGCTCCTATAAAAATGAGTATGCATATACTAATACAATATGGGTTTGAATGCCTTATCAACTAGGTAAAACTACAGACTATAGCCATTGTTCTCCAAACAACCAAGACAAGACTTCTCATTTTTCTGTCAGGCCAATGCAAGAATGTTTGTATGCATATTGATCAAATCTAGGGATACTCTTCCTGCAAATAATATATAGAGTCACTAGAAAACTCAAGGATTATAGAAGATAGGTACTAAAAATGTTCCCTACTTCTACCTTAAAAAATTTCTCCTTCACTTACCATAGAACAATTTCTAGAATCTTAATTTTCAGTCTCTCCATTGAATGAATTAATTTGCACAAAACAAATGCAAATGTATATTCTAGGAATGAAAATGAATTAGTCTGCTTAATAAAGGTAGAGGTCTCAAGTAAATATCACAATTAATGGTTAAGTTCCAATGAGTGAAAGGGCTTGGAGTAGAGAAGAAAATTTGGAGTTAGGGAGGCTACCCATGATGAGCAAGGCAACTAAAAGAGAGAGTAAAAGCAGTGAGTTCATGGGAAAGGGAATGGAACAAACCAAAATTTGAATGGCATTAAATGAAAACTTTGCTGATACATCTACAATTCTTTTTCAGTATAAACCATAGTTGAAATATAAACTATCATTGGAATCATAGTTGAAATCATTACAAATGTATTAGTCTTGGGCACTGAATGAAAGATGTGGGCCTTGCCCTTTTGGAGCTCAAATACCAGGAGACTAGTTCATGAATAAAACTTTCAAATTCTCATTTAGTTTGCTGCAAACCACTTGGACCTTTTTAATCTCTCTCATATCTACTGCATATCCTTCACACGTCATCTAGTAAATATTTTATTATTCAAGTATAAATTTTAAATGCTATATCATTTAATCTGTTTTGGCACATTATGCTTAGAAATGGTACAGATTTTTATTTCTTTATGTCCAAAATACACCTTTTAAAAAACATTTGCCTCATCTTGCACTATAATCTACTTTGTTTCTTTGTGTCTTAGGATGGCCGTCTGCTTCTATTGGTTGTCCCCCTTGATATTTCCCACTGAATTTGTATATTACCTTTTAAAACCCTAAATCCTGTGTACTTTATTCCTAAGACATTTTCTGAATTTGTATGTATGATAAACATGGTGAAACATGGAGAAACAGAGTGTTAGAACATCTTCAGATATTCACTACAACAAATTAGCAAGGTATATTTATTTTTCCTTATATTTTCATTCTCTGTGATATCTTTCTCAATGTGCTCAGATAATTCTGCAAAATATAAACTAATTCTCATAACAGTCTTAGTCATAAGAAGAGCAGGCAAGGGGTAGAAGAGAAACCCCTTTATGCAGTTTTCAAAAGTAAAAACTTCAGCAGGCCCAATTCAGTAAAGAAAGACCAGTGTGGGCCATCTAAATAAAGAACAACTTTAAAATGCAACCTAGGAAATATATTCCCATTAGAATCAGTAAAGAATGTGGGCATTCAGAAGTTATAAATCATTTTTCTTTCTGACAGATTATCTCCATAGATTTTCTGTGATAACTGATCACTTTACTCAGATGAAAAGATGTTATATAATAATATGGATTTCAATTAGTGACATTACTCTGGACCAGGAAAGATAGAGAAGACGATCTTGAAAAGGAAGAAATAGGATTATGGCAATGGACCAATTTCTCCAAATGACAAGTCTCCACTACAAGTTGTCTGAAGATAGTGTCAGAATTATGGATACCTGTGTGAGTCAGGGCAGACTATCAAAAACTGAAGGTAGTGGGTTTAGAACAAATGAAAATCAAAAGACCAAATGTATCGATTTAAAATGATGACTAAGCCACACTCCTTTCCCATCAGTGGCTGTGACTTAGAGAAGTAATGGAAATTAGTGACACAAATCCTATACTACTTTTCCCCTTTTCATCTGATTACCTTTGGAGAAAGATAGAAGAGGAAAAGAGAAGTGCTTGATTTATGAAGGAGATATCAAAGTTGCAATTAATGTAAATGGCATACTTGTGTTATCCAGTGAGCAAAGATAATGACAATAAAGAACACAGAGTGATTATAATTTAATGAGCAAAGTGAAAAATCCCACATGCATGTTATTTAATTCTGAAAATAACTGTACAAGTTTGGCATTATCAATATCCTCAGTTAAGAGCTGGGGGCAATGGAGATCCAAGAAATTTAAACAACTTGTCAAAATTATAGGCTAATAAGATGCAGAATTAAGAATCTAACCTAGTCCTATGTGGCTCCAAAGCCCTTATAATCAGTCCCTCTACTATGATGCCCCTCTATGCAAGGGACTAAAAAGAGCAGTGGTGGTTTGCACTTTGTAACTACAAAAATTTGTAACTACAAATGTATTACAACTGCAACTTTAGGAGTAGATGCACTGGAATTGTATAGGAAACAATGATAGGAAGATAAAGAAACAAAATATTTGACTGAAAAATTAAATATTTGGCTGAGGATTAATGAAAGCAACTTTTTCTCAACCTTATTGGCCAAATTTGCAGAAGAGAACACATGCTAATTGTAGAAATAAGCTAATTTAGGTGGTAATGGACATTATCACTGACCTGTGAAAACAGTGAGAGTCTGTCACAGTCCCAGTGTAACAGAAAATACCACCCAGCCAGTATACTGCAGTTGGTTAGTTGCCCAAGTAATAGTTTCTCTTCTAGTTCTGGTTGCTCTTGTCTCTTAGAGACAACTGGTCATTGTGATGCTTAGCTGGTCACTATGGTGCACATTGTATAAACCAATCCCCAATTGGCAAGCCATTCTGCCTCTGTACTTCCTGTTTGCTTATCTCATATAAGATCTAGACCACCAGATATCAGGGCTTGATATTTTGGGAGTGATCCTGATCAGTGCCCGTCGACATAAATAAGTCTGCCTGCAAATCATTGGTTTCATTTTGTTGTTTCTGGTTGCTGTTACACCAGCAAACATCTGGTTATAGAAGAGAAAATTTTCTTTCACTTGGTGGATTTCTTACTATATCGAAATTTGCTTATCTTGTGTGGCTAGTCTTTATAAAACAGTGTCTTAAAAATGAGGAAATGATTGCTATGTCTTTAAATATCCATTTCCTACAATTCTGTCATTTTGGGGGCCCATAAACAAATGTACACAGTTCTGCTACTAATTCTGTTCCAACACTGCAATAATCCATCGGTTTGTTATTCCTAGTAGTAAAAGTTGTTTGTTTGTTTGATCTGTTTTATTTTGTTTTGTTTTGTTTTGTTTTTGGCACCAGGGATCAAAATCACTACCCCACACTTGCCAGGCAGGCACCTATGCCACTGAGCTAAATCCCCACCCCAAGATATTTTTTTAATCTAAATTGATACTGTTTACTTTTCATACATCTACCTTTTAACAAAATTTCCTTCAATCATAGAAACTAAAGAGGTAAAGTAACTTTTCGTAAAGTTTTAACAGTCATTAAATGATTTGGTGTTTTCAGGTCACATTGCAGATTGGCTCAATGAATTATTGATAGTAAGCTCATAAGTCATGGGTGAAGCTAGCACAGTAAATACTCTAGGCAGCAGCCATTGATAAAACATTTGAGTCTCACCATATGTAAAACTGATAGCTGGGTGTGGCTGTGCACACCTGCAATTCCAGCACTCAAAAGGATGAGGCAGGAGGATCTCTGTGAGTTTGAAGCCAGCCTAGCCTACAAAGTGAGTTGAAGGCCAATCTGAGCTGTACAGTCAAACTCTGTCTCAAAAAGGAAAAACAAAAACACTAACAGCTCTGCTGATACATAAACTCAGTCTAGTACATGGCAGAAAGAGAGCCTAGTTTACCACAACAGGTGTTTCATCAGCCCTAGCTAGATCATAGAAAAAGTTGACTCTAGCGAAAAATTGGTTATCAATTTACCACTTGACACAGAAGAGAGAATAACACCCCAGTGTGAGAAATTATGGCTATATAAATTCTGCTGACATGAGAGATATCTATCAAAAAGCTTTTTCATTGTAGAAAATTTAGACTGAATAGGTCAGCTACTTTCTTTCTATCAGTTCTAGCTTGCTTTGCTGAAAAATGAAGAAAAAAAACTAATGAATGAAAATGCATGAATTTTTTTAAAAAGCATGGATATTTAAGCCATAAAACATTATTCTCTGATGATGATAACCTCTCATTCTAATAAGGGAACTGAGCCTAATTCTACTGAAATTTGAACTTAGATCGATAAAAATGGAAAATACGCACGCCTAACATCCTCCAATTTCTCTGTACTGAACAAAAATAGATAATTAAATATGCACTTAATCTTCCTTGCCTGTGAAATTCTGAGCATTCTTGATATTTTTACTTCACCAGTTTAGACATATACATTGCGAGAATGGTAAGTCCTGCAAGGAGGTTCAGGAATGATAAAAGAATTTTTTTAAATAAGGAAATTTTGGAAGTACTTCACATCCTTCTGTGTCAGAATCTCTCATGGCCCCCTTTCCTAGTCTGGAAGACCCTTTGTGATAGAAATCTTCTCCGTCAGGCCCACATGGGCACCTGAAGTTAGAGAAGAGCCTTCTTATTGCACACAAATAAGCACAACAGGACACCAAAACATAGGGCCTAGCTAGAAGAGTCTTCCTCTCCTTTCCTCTGGATGCTCACAGGCAGCAGTACTCACTTGATGCTCAGAAGATGCTCACTAAGATCTGCAAATATTAGTAAATAGGGGAAAGGCAACAAAAAACAAAACACTAGAAGGCAACTTGAAGGAGATGACCACCAGATGAATTACAGTATCAAGGTATTAAGGAAAAGAAGCAGGTCAGACATCCAATTCAGGCTCTGCTTATAGCTCAGGTCCTGCAAGCATGACATCTTGGGAAATCATCTATAGAAAGAAGCCAATTACAGTGACAATAGCCAGGATGCTATGTTGGTTTCCAGCCATCTCCCCACTGGTACATAGAACTCAATGAGCCAGATATCTATAGAAAAAGAACTCTTTTGACCAAGGTACTAGAGAAAGCATGGGCCAGAGAATCGGTCAGAGGCCAGTGACTGAGAGGATTGGGAAGTCCTAGGAACAGAAATAAACGAGGACACAATCCTGCATAGGCACTCAGAATGAAACATTGAGAGAAACAAAGGACAGTGAGTCAAAGGGGAATGCAGCAGTTATGACCAGTGTGCTCCATAAGTGGGTAAGAAACACTGGAGCACTGCAACAGTGAGTGCTCTCCTCTGCCTCCCAAGGATACCAAGGTCTGTGTCCAGGAAATACCTTGCCACCACCATCCAAACCCAGCTGAGATCATGGTACCAGTGTCAGATCCATACCACCTCTCACCAAAAGCATATAGGATTAGAGCCTATGTAAGCTCCCTTTCATTGGCTTCCAAATGCTAATGGATCTAAACAGTGGACTATCCTGAACAAGGCCCTAAATACCACTGAATATGTGGGCTGGATAGAGACTATTTGAGAGGTGTAGAGTTTGGTACTTGCTGACAATCAGAGAGGCACATTGAAGTTAGAAGGTATGGTATAGTGAATTCATTGTTTTAGTTAATTTTTTACACTCCTGAGACAAAATGCCTGACACTAAAAGTTAAACAAAGAAAGGTTTATTTTAGCTCAGTTTGTAGAGGTTTCAGTGCATATTTGACTGACTCCAAGGCAGAGTGGCATGGCAGAAGGGAAAGTGTTTGGCATGACAGACAATAGGCAAAAAAGCAGCAATCTACCTTTCCCTTTATCCCATCCAGGCTACAAGTCTTTTGGGTGATGCCATTCATAGCCAGGGTTGACTTCTGTTTTCAGTAAATCCACTCAGTCACACATAGTACTACGCTAATTCCAATCATTGGTCTAATCTAGTACCACACACCCTTAATCCTAGTATCACAAACTCTAGATTCAGCTAGCTCTGAAAAGCCCCACCTTTGAAAGCATGAGCCTTTGTGGGTAAATCATGATATAACCCTTAACACTCACTTAAAGCAGCAGAGATAAACAGCTACAGGGATTATCATGGAAGGGTAGACTTGGAGATTAACACCCTCCAGTGATTGCAGAAAGCCAAGTGCTTGACCACTATAACTTTCATCCCTCAATAAAAAAGATATTTGTTCATAAGACAGAGACAAACACCTGGTGCTAAACACACCTATAGAAGGTTACCTGAAACCTTCCAGTTCTGCTTGAAGAAGGAGTAGGAAGCAAGCCCAACTGTACCTGGAGATCCAAACCACTTCACTTACTAGTAATAAAAGAAATCATAAAAGAGGAACAAACTCAAACATTGGTGTGCTAACCACAGTGACAGAGAAAGGAGCTCAGCCTCTAGAATTGAAAGACAAAGTCCATTTTTTTAATTTAAGAGGAAAAATAAGACACATATAAGAAAGACAAAAAGCAAAAGAGACAAATGACTAGAGTAAATGCACAGCAGCAACATAGGTTTATAAAACAGGATGATAGAAACTTGACAATGGTTGCAATATTGTGTAACGTTATCTTCAAAATGTTTGTTTACATTAGCAGATATAGACATGCAAAATTGATCTAATCATATGAGTATTAACCATTCTTTCTCAATAACTAGTGCATTCAGCAGTATGCTCATTTTAGTTATCTTACATATACATATATACAGATTTATATCTTTTCCTTTCCCCTTCCCTCTTTCCTCCTTTTCCCTTACTACTCAGCTATTAAGAAAGATTGCATTGAGACTTTTATAAGTAAATGGACACGACTTGAGACCATACTCATAAGTGAGATAAATCAAAACCACGTGTGTAAATACCGTATTGTCTCCCTAGTGTAAGAAACTGAAAAAGTATATATGATCCAAAATCTACAATAAATACTATGTAAGGGCAAAGTTCACTTTTGAATTAAGGAGTAAGAGCAAACTGATCAAACTGAGACTGAAATATAAATAGGACTGAGAGTAACCATGTTTGTCTTTGTGTGTGTGTGTGTACATTGTTTTTTAACTTTCTTCTCTCAGCTGGTATATATGTGAGCTGTTTGCATGTGCAAAACAAGACAAAAATTTATTAGTGATTTACTCTAGATGGTATTTTTAAGTGTATTGGTAAATTTTAGATACACATATTGATCATATTCATCATAGGAAATTTGTTCCTGTACATTATCTATTCTGATTCCTCTTTCTTTTCCAATCACCTGTCCTCCCTCCAATCCTTCTCCTTCCTATTCACAAAGCTTTGTTTCCATTTTAATATCTTTACAGTAATGTCAGATTAACCCTCACAATATTTATTTCTGATAGCTTCCCCAATGCCCAATTATGTTAGCTCCTCCCTGAATTCTCTTATTTGCCACAAAAAATTTGCAAACCTATTCTGCACACACTCTCCTTTACAGACATAAAATAGTATCACCGAAGTCTTAGCACTAATCTTTCATTTGCTGTTAACTTTCTTCCATTCTTTGTAAATTATTTCTTCTTTTTATTATTCTTTGTCCTTTCCTCATGCTCTTCATCTCAGCATATTTAGCATCATCACTATATTGTTCATTTCCTTCATTATTGAAAAACTTATTAAGACAAGTTTTAAATCATATTATTGATATATGACTGATTTTGTAGATGCTGATAAAAAACGTTTCTCTACTTTTAACACAGTGACCAATGTGATCCTATTACATTGACATTGTTTTGCTTACTTGCACACTCTGCATGTAGTACACTTCCACAATTTAGCTATCATGAATTTGTTGCTATAAATATGGATATCCATGTATCATTAGAATATGATGACTCTTTTGGGAATATGTTCAAAAGAGGCATACATTGGTGGAATTGAATCTCTATTTTTTTTTTATTTTTGAGAAATATCCACACTAATTTTTAGTGGTTGTGCTAGTTAATCCACAGGGAAAAATGATTCCTTTTCCTCCAAAACTTTACCATATTTTATTATTTTGAGTTCTTGATTATAGCTGTATTTACTGGAGTAAGGTAGAATCTCAGTGTTGTTTAGATTTGAACTTCTGTAATGGTCAAAGATGCTGAATATTTTTGCATACATTTATTAGCCATTTTTCTTTCTGATTCTGAGATGTGTCTTCATTTTAGCTGCTCATTTTTGGAATGAATCTTTCAATTTGGATTATTGAAATCTTGAATATTTCATGTATTGTAAAAGTTAATGCTCTGAGTAGTACATGGCAAAATTTTTCCATTCGAATAGTTGTCTCATCAATCTTTTGGTGGCTTATTTGCTTCTTCAGAAACTTTTTAGTTTGATGTGGTCCCATTTGTTGATTCTTGGAATTATGCATTGGTTTCTTGAGTTTTTATTCAGAAGACCTTGCATAAGCTTATATGTTCAGGAATTTTAATTGATTTATCTTACAGTGAATTCAGTGGCTATATTTTAATGAACACATATTTGATTTGTTTTCATTTTATTTCAGCTTATCATGAGTTATATTTATCTAGATTCATTTTTCTACACATGTATGACCAGTTTCTCCAGTGCCACTGGTTAGATTCCATGTATTCTCCAGCATAGATTATTGACTCCTTTCTCAAAAATTAGATGGTTGAAGATGCATGGGGCTACTTCATCCTCTATTCCAGTCCATTATTCAACATATTTGTTTATTTATGTATTTATTTATGTGTGTGTCAGTACCATAGTGTATCTAAAAGTGTGCCATTACAATATAGCAACATCCAGGACTCTGTTATATCCTACTTTATTTACTTTGTTCAAAATTATATTGGCTACTCTGAGTATTTTCTGTTTTCACGTAAATTTTAGAATTTTTTCTAATTATGTGAAAGTGCTATTTTTTAAATTGCAACTGACTTAGCTCTATATAATGATTTTACAATATTCCCATTTTGCAAAATTGTGCTGCTTATCCAAGAACAGTGGATGTCCTTCGAATGACTAATATCCTCTTCAATATATTATTCCAGAACAATACAGCTTCTTTATAGACGTCTTCAACATCTTTGATTAGTTTAATTCCTAAATACTGTATTTCATTTTTGAAACCATTGTAGGTTGCATTTTTTTCCTGATTTCATTCTCAATGGGTATATTATTAGTGTATAGGAAAGTTCTTCATCTTTTTGTATTTATTTTGTATGTTTCCAGTTTATTAAATTTATATATTAGGTGTAAGGGTCTTCTGAAGGAATTTTAGGACATTATACATAAAAGACAATGTCATCTGCACAACATGGTACTTTTACTTCTTTCTTTACCAATTGTACCCCTTTTATTTATTTTCCTTGCCTCATTGCTTTGGCTAAACAGCTTTTTTATTTAAAAGAGAAAAAATAAAAATAAAACTGAGTTTGACAACAGGCTAATATGAGAGTAACGATAATTAATACATTGTGTATTGTTACTGTCATAGTAGTTAGTCGCAGTAGAAGATATAGGCATTATATATTGTGCAAAGAATATTAGCACAAAACTTTCAGTTCAACGAAATAAGAGAAATTAGGTGTTTGATTATCATAACTACCTTGTGTGCATATATATATATTTTTTTCTTTTCTGTCCCATATTTTCCCCTTTTTCCCATCAGTTTTTCTTTTCATTTGTACAGTTTCTTTCCAATTCACAATATTAAATGTACATTTGGATTCTCATTTATTAGTTCAGCTCCTCGCACTAGTTAGACAACATAATGTTTATACATGTGAATCTGATTTATTTCATTTATGAGTATGGTCTCGTGGTACATCCATTTACCTTTACAAGTATCAAGTTTATCCTTTTTAGGGCTGAATAGTACTTCATTATGCAAAAAAAAAACGTGGTTTTTATTCATTCCTTGGTTGATGAATGTTTGGGTTGTTTCTGAGATTTAGCTGTTTCAAACTGTGCTGCTGTAAACATGGGTTCTCATATATAACTGTACTGTGATATTTTTAATTCTTCTGGGAAGATATCCAGAAGGAGAATGGCTGGGTAGAATGGGACCCAGAATCCAAATTTTTAAAGAAATCTTCACACTGATTTCCACAGTGGTAGCATCAGTCTACTCTCCCACCAACAGTGGAGAAGGGTTTCTTATTCCCTGCAGTGCATCCAGCATTTGTTATTGGTTGATTTCTTGATGGCAGCCTTTCTTTCTGGGGTGAGATGGAATCTCAGTGTTGTTTTAATTTTCATCTTTCAAATGACAAATGATGTTGAAAATTATATATATATATATATATATATATATCCATTTGTATTCATCTCAGATGCCCATTTTTGGATTGGGTCTTTGAGTTTGTGAGACCTGATTTTTAAAAACTCTTTGTATATTCGACATATAAACCCTATTTCTGAGGAATAACTGTCTATGATTTTCCCCACTTCATGAGTTGTCTTTTCACTATCTTGGTGATTTCTTTTGTTGTGCAAAACCTTTTCAATAAGGTGAGAACCTATTTGTTGATTCTTTGAAGTATTTCTCATGTGGTCTGGGTTTTGTTTACGAAGTCTCTGCCTGCATGTATGTCTTCAAGACTTCTACTTAGCTTCTATTCCAGAAGATTAAATATTTTTGTTTTAATATTTAGAACTTTCATCCATTTTGAAATTAACTTAGTGTATGATCAGGCATGGGTCTAATTTTAGTCTTTGGCATGTGAAAAGCCAATATTTCTAGCACCATGTATTAAAAAGTCTATCTTTCTTCCAGTGAACATATTTGGCTCCTTTGTCAAAAATAAGGTACTCAGTGTGTTTGAAGTTGCATCTCCATCTTCTACTCTGTTCCCCTAATCCTCAGATCTGTTTTTGTTTGTTTGCTTATTTGTTGCCAATACAATGCTGATTTTATCACAGTAGCTTTATAGTATAATTATTTTAGGTCAGGGATTGTGATGACCACTGATTTTTCAGTATGATGGTTCTTCCTATCCATGAGCAAGGGCTATCTTTCTGTTTACTGATACCATGTTCATTCTCCTTTCTCACAGTACCGTAATTATATATATATATATATATATATATATATATATATATTGCTTCCTTTGTTAGATTGATTTGTAAGTATTTAATTTTTGGAAACTATTATAAAGTGGTGCTTGCCCTAATTTCTCTCTCTCTGTAAGTTTGTTGCTTGTGTACAGTAATGGTATTGATTTTTGAGTGTTGACTTTGTATCGATCAACATTACTGAATTGGATTATTAAATCTACTGGTTTTTCAGTGGAATTTTTGGGGTCTTCTATATAATCATGTCATCTGCAAGTAATGGTAATTGAACTTATTCCTTTCCTATCTTTCTTCATGTTATTCCTCTCTTTTCTCTAATTTCTTTGGCTAATGTTTCCAGATCTATATTGAATAGGTGTGGTGATAATGAAATTATGTATTTTTCCTGATTTTACAGTGAAATCTATAAGTTTTTGACAACTTAGTATGATGTTAGCTGTTGACTTGTTATAAATAACTTTAAGCAGATTGAGTAAAACACCATCTATTTCAATTTTCTGTAGGGTTTTTTTTTAATCATGAATGGGTGTTGAACTTTTCCAGGGCTTTTTCTGCATCTATTGCAATGATTGTGCGATTTTTGTTTTGGCTCTTTTAATATGGTGTATTACACTTATTGATTTGCATATATTGAAAATCCCTGCATCCCTGGGATGAATTCTACTTGGTGTGTTGTATAATCTTTCTGAAGACATCCTGCATTGTTTGCCAGTCTCTTATTGGGATTTTTGCATCTATATTCATTAGTGAGACTGGACTGTAGAATTCTTTTTTGGTTCAGTTCTTCTCTGATTTTGGATTCAGAGTAATATTTGCTTCCAAGAATGATTTTAGAAGTATTGTTTCCATTTAAATTTCCTTGCAGAATTTCAATATTAGTGACTTTAGTTATTCTCCATATTTCTTGTAGAATTGAATGGAAAATTTATCAAGGAATGGTGATCATAAATTTCTTCAGTTTTTCTTTGTCATGGAAGCATCTTATTTCTTCATTGATTTTGAAAAACACGTTTGTTGGGTACATAAAATGGGGTTGAAGATTATTTTCATTTAGGACTAGAAATACCTCACTCCAAGCTCTCCTTGATTTGAGCGTTTGTGTTGAGAAGTCAGCTATGATTCTGATGGGCTTTCCCTTTGTTATGGATTACAAACTGGTGGTCAACTTAGCACCAACTGAATTAATTCTGCTGGTGTTGAGTAAAGATGCTGCACCTGAATAAAGTTGCCAGCATAAATAGGGACATGGAGAAGAAGGGCCAGGTGTTGTGGGTTCTTTCAAGAGTTGCTGTTCAAGCCACTGGTTCTCCTGGAGCTGCTTGTCATGCTGGCTTCCCCAGTATGGATTCGGCCATTATCGTCGGAGGAGCTTGGGACCTCATTGGTGAGAGTGACTGTGGTTCATGTTGCGGGAGCTCTGCTCCTCACATTGTGCATCGCTTCCTGGCTCCGGAGGGGAGGCTGTGTGCTGGAGAAGCTTGTCATGCTGGGCTTCCTGACCTGTGCTCAACTGTTCGCCATCGTCGGAGGAGCGCCAGACCTTGTTGCCATTGGGGATGGCTGTGGTGCTCTTCAGGGCAGCCCCGCTTCTTCTTTTGAGCATGACTTCTCGGCTCCCATGTAGAACCCTCAACCCACTGCACAGCTCCTTCACCCTGCTGGCATAGACTTTCTAGTTCCACTGCTGACCTTTGGCCATCCCGCCACAGAACCGTAAATAGTCTGGTGTGAGTCCTTATTGTGGGCTCTTAGATTCCAAGTTGAAACTGTGGAAGGCATTGTCATGTGTTTTGGGTCTCTAGTGGGACTCTTGCAAGACGTTGCAGTGGGATCCAGGCCCTCGGCTAAATATCCTGGGTCTTAGTGTTGTGGACAGATTTTCCTGCACTTTCTTGTGTATAACTTTGGGTGACTATTGTAAAACAGTATTACAAACACTGTATCCTGTAGCAGTTGTTCTCCCTGTAACCCCTGACTACAACACCTTTATAGGTGATTCATTTATTTTCTCTAGCTGCTTTCAATATTTTGATTTGTGTTGAATTTCTCAAATCTTTATTATGAAATGTCTTGGGGTAGATTTGTTTTTTTCATGCTATTTGGAGTTCTATATGCTTCGTTTGTTTGGGTATTAACTTTATCCATGTTTCAGAAGTTTTCTGCCATTTTTTCTGTGAAGATTTTTAAAGACTTTTGTCCTGTATCCAATTTTCTCACTGACTCAAGTTTATCTTATGTTGTTCTTCTTTGTTTCATCTTGTGGGTGTTGGATTGAGTTTTTGTAATCTCTTGCTACTTGCAAGATACATTTTTTTTCCTTGTTGCTAGTTGAAATCCTCTTCTACATCTGATATTCTAACCTTTTCTTCTTTCATTCTGTTGCATGTACTTTCTTTCTTTTTTTTTTATTGTTGGCTTCATGGCTGTGTTCTCCATGTGAACAGAAATAAATCTCACATCCCCAAGCTAGTGACAATGTCTGCTGGTGACAGATCACAGCTGAGTCCCTGCCTTCCCATTTCCTTTGGGCATAAAAAAGTCCTTTTAAAACATTATCTTTCCCCCTGGACAAACCACACCAGGTGGGTGAAAGAAGCAAGAACACAAACTCCAGTCCCTTGGTCTCCAGATGAGACAATTCTGAAAGGCCACCTTGGCTCAATCTCTGCTAACACTGTTATGCACTGACTTAGCTTTCTGCCCACCCTTGGTTCATTACAGGTATTTCTCCTGAGGACATCTTCCAATATGCCTTCTTGTTGCATGTACTTTCAATGGAATTTTTAATGCCCTGGATTTCTGTTGGGATGTGTTTTATTGATTCGATTTCTTTTCTATGTTGAAAATTCATGGTTTCCATCATTTTCCTGAGATCCTCTATTTTTTTGTCTGTGTCTTCTATAATGTTTTCTTTTTGCACCTTAGAGATTGCTTTTTCTATGGCCTCTTCCATTTCATTTTTCACTTGTGCTGTTATTATTTCAGAGAGTTCCGGTGGTTGGCTTTTGATTTCCTGTATCTCTTTGTGGTCTGGACTTGTCCTGTGTGGACTGGATGTTTGAGGCTGCATTTTACTTCTTTGTCTTGTCATTTTCTATTTTGTATTTTTATTTTATTTTGTTTTCTGTGTTGATACTTGTAGATCTTTTATGTGAGGTAGATTGATCCCTGGTGTTGAGTTTTTTTCCAGGAAATGTATGTTCTTCAGGATATCTTTTATATGTGGAGGTTGTTGGTCTTTGTGTCTATGCCAAGAGCCTACCTCCACAACATATTAAGAGTGCATAATTGTTACCTATTTCATTCAAGGCCCATTCCTTTGGTACTGGACTATGGTGATGGTTATGACCCTTTAAAATTGCAGTGTTGTCATATGGGGGGGGGAACTGATTATAAGAAGCATGACATGCTGGTTGAAATAGTACAGTTAGCAATAGTAGACTCAAGCACAGTCTGGCCACTGACAAGTGTGAAAGTTAACCTGATATCTTTAGCCGTGGGAGGAAATTTTGCCATTATAGACTATAATCCAACTTATACCAGGAAAGGTAGGGAATAATTTTCCACCTAGTTGAGTGATTTTACCTTGTTGTGTGGTGGGTTAAAGAGGGATAAGGGACAGTGTGGAGAGATGCATGAGGTCAAATATTGTAGGAGTAACATTGGAGTGCATATGATGATTATCCAAGTTTTGGGTAATTGTAAGACACAAGAGGCAAGGATTGGAAAAGACAACCTAGGACTATTGAACTAAAGCAGAAAGAGAAAAGATGATGTTTACTGACAAGAAAGTATCATAAAATCAAGCAAGATACTTGATGGAGAGAAAGCAAATGAGTAAAGCAAAAAGAAAGGTTAGAAATCTGAATCAAGAAAGAAAGAGAAAACAAAAAAGAATTAAAAAGAACAAAGGAAAATGAAAAAGTCAAGAAACAAAAATAAACATGCACATGGAAAAAATAGCAATCATACAGAAAGAGAAACAAAACAGCACAATGCAGACCAGAGAGAAAAGGAGAGAGACAAAAAACTCTACTAATCTAGATGAATACATAGGGAAATATCAATCAAATACAGAAAAACAAAACTGATGAAATTCCTCTAGTTTCTACAAATTTTGTGGTACATCCACTTAAGATCCCAGAAACATGTACTCTAGCTAATGTTGCAGGTGTTCTTGTACTGGCTTTGGGTCAAATTGTGGTCTCTGAAGTTGGGGGATTGGATTACTTTGTTGTGTCTTAAGTTCTCCCTAGCCATTTAGAAAACAAAAAGAAGAAAAAATAAACATGGGTTGGCCCTACCTCCTGTTTGCATTCCACTTATCTTTGTTCCCGATCACCATGCTGGTTCACATAAATTATCAACTGTTGGCTTGTATTGTTACTGTTGCTTTGGAAATTTATTTACTGCTAGTCCCACATGTTCATCATGCACACCCTAGCTGGTGGCCCTATTGTGTCTCTAGCATACCCACTGGCCTCTGGGCTCTGGTGATGGGGGGAGCATGAAATGCCCTGTCTTCCCGCTGGTTATCAGTCACCAGTGCTCTTCCTGTAGATGCCTCTCAGATCCTGCCAAGGAAGGAAGAAATGGCTCACTGGCTTTCTTTCCAAGTTGAGCTGGGTCCCACCCATGGAGAGAAGGAGGAGCCAGTTGCCAGGACTCTCAGGTTAAAATTTTGAGTACTACTTCTTTTCAATATATTTATCAAATAAATTTTCAAATCTATCCTGTAGGGCTGGGAGTTTGGCTCAGTGGTTTAAGGGCCTGTCTGTCAGGCACAAGGTTGTGAGTTTGATCCCCTGTGCCAAGCCAAAAAAAAAAAAATCAAATCTATCCTTTAAGCAGTGTAGTACTCCAGTATGCATATATACCACATTTTCTTCCTCTATTTTTCTGTTCATGGGCATATAAACTGCTATCAATAAAAGGTTCCTTTTCAATTAAAGGAGTTGTGAGAATGGAAAACCCTTTTTTTTCTTATTTTAATAGGAATGCTTTCTGTTTCTGCACGTTTAGTATGATGTTGGCAGAAGGTTTGTCATAAATATTTTTTATCAGTTAGAGGTAAGGTCCTTCTATACCTATTTTCATCAGGGATTTTAAATTTTCATTTTGTATTAGTTCATGTGGAATACATCATGAATATATTCAATTTAGGAGTTTGGTATGTATGCTTATGACATTTTTCTCATTTTTATTCTCCTTATCCTTTCTGCCATATATTCTTCCTCCTTCCACAGATTGCCTCCCCATCTCTACCAAAAATGATTCCACATTTCTTAAGATGGCTCCTTATTTTGTGCTTAAAATTATTTATATTTTTTTTTGCTTTTCATATTAGAGATACCATGAAATATTTAAATTTTTGACTGTCTTTGTTCACTTAGCATTATGGTTTCAAGTTCCATCCATTTTCATACAAATAGTGCAAATTTATCCTTCTTCATGCCAGAGTAGTAACCCACTGTGTATTCTATACCTCAATTTCTTTATTCATTCCTCAACTAATGGGCATGCAGGCTACCATTAGTATTTAGATGCTATTAATTGTGCTGCTATAAACATTTATATGCATGTATTGTTGAAGTAAGATGACTTTAAATTTTCTGGGAAAATACCTAAGAGAATGTATTGGGTATGCTATGTCCCCCCAAGTCCTCATACTTTTGATGGGGCTGAGTCTAGTGCTTGTGTGCAGTTTGCTGTCTAGCGCTGGGACTGGCAATGTGAGCGCTGCACATGCCCAGAGGTGGAGCTGAGATACAGCAGAAGAGAAGGCCGGTCTTCCTCTTCTGTGCTTCCAGGCTTTCGCCTTCTATCTCTCGCCAGCGTGCCTTGCTGTTGGCAGCCGCCATGAGTGGCAGCCCTGCCATGCCATGCTGCCTTGGAGCCAAATAAGTGTGGACTGAAATTCCTGAGAAACTGTAAGAAATAAACCTTTCCTTCCCTAATTTTGTCTCAGCAACAAGTAAAAAGTAACTAAGACAGAGAGGTACAGCTGCGTCAAATGAAATCTCTATTTTTATTTTTTAAAGAAATTTCTAGAATAATTTTCAAAGAGGTTATATACACATTCACACCAATAGTATATGAGATTTTTCCCCTGACAAACTCACCAGTACTGGTTATTTTTTTAGTCCTTGACAATAGACATTCTTCCTAAAAGAATTCAGAGTATCAGGGATGTATGGGTTTGCAATTTTCTGAAGGAGAAAAATCCTGAAGTTTTATGTGTATTTTTATTTTATCTTAAAGAAAAAAGTAATAAAAATAACAGTACAAAATTTCAAAATACAGGTTGGGCCGAGCTTGCGGACAGAACCAGGGTCGGGTCCGTGTCCCGCGCGGTGCCCAGCACAGCTCCCTGGGACCAGGAGGCCTTGGCCCCCACCCAGTAAAGGAGGAGACTCCACCTGCACGCCCCGGGAGGCTGCCCTTCCTTGCTGTGCACAGGACACAGCCCACTGCGTCCCGCGATCCTGCACGCCGCGAACCTCAGGGAAACGCTGGCCAGCTGCGCAGGACACAGAGGTACACAGCCCAGCCCAAATCAGCCCAGGAACCCAGAGCTGCTCACCGGGGAACTGAGCAACATAGCTGCAGCGAACTGGAGAGCTTGGGCCCCCCCACCAGAGTGCAGAGCGCACGGCAACTCCATTCTTCAGCCGCACAGCTCCGCTCGAGCGTCTGCCATCCCACAGCTCCTGTGCAGACCGCGCCACCCAGCAGGGTTGCTCCCAGCACTGTAGGCCTGGGACCTGCCCGGGCCTGCCCCGCAGGCATAGCTGTTGGGCCGAGCTTGCGGACAGAACCAGGGTCGTGTCCATGTCACGCGCGGTGCCCAGCACAGCTCCCTGGGACCGGGAGGCCTTGGCCCCCACCCAGTAAAGGAAGAGACTCCACCTGCACGCCCCGGAAGGCCGCCCTTCCTTGCTGCGCACGGGACCCAGCCTACCGGGTCCTGCGATCCTGCACGCCGCAAGAGTCAGCGCGAACCTCAGGGGAACGCCGGTCAGCCGCGCAGGACACAGAGGTACATAGATTCCAGAAGAAAATGACAAAACGAAAGACCAAGAGGCAGTCTCAGTCCCCCAGCCCACAAAGAACAAACCCAAGAGATACTGAAATGGAAGACAGTGGG
>RJWM01007300.1:25529-79077 GCA_004363535.1 Dasyprocta punctata | reverse complement strand
ATCTTGAACTGGTGAATTGTTGTTTCCTGGTTCCTTGTTATTTTTAAGAGATCTTTTCTTTCGTGATCATAAGCTTCCATGCTGTCTTCATAGTCTGAGAGTCTATCTTCAGTTTCATTCAAGCAGTTTTGCCAAGTTTCATGGAATTTTTAATTTCCTGAATTTCCCTTTGAATCTGTTTAATGCATCCCGTTTTTTTGTTTTTTTGTTGTTGTTGTTGTTGGTATCAGCTATCGAACTCACAACCTCATAACCTTGTGACTGCCAAGCAGGTGCTTAAGCCACTGACCAAAACTCCCGGCCCTCTAAGTGTGTCTTATGTTGTTCAAAGTTTCCAGTATTTTCTTATATTCTTCCATTTTTTATCTTGATCTTCTTTAGATACACATAGCATTTCTTTTATGTTCGTCATTTCATTTTTTATCTGAGAGATTATTTTTGATCTGATTTCCTCCATAGCTTCATGAAGTTGTTTCTTTAATTCAGTTGCTATCATTTCAGAAAGTTCGGTTGTGTACTTCCAGAGTCTTCCATTTCAATGCTTCTTGGGTTTGTTCTTGGTGGGCTGGAGAACTGAGACTACATCTTGCTCTTTCATTTTGTCATTTTCCTCTAGGACCTGTGTGGCTGGCCTGGCAGCTTTCCAATGGATTGCACTGAAACGCTGCACTACATAGAGTTTCAATCGTCCAATATCCCCATGGCTAGCTGAGGCATAGCCCTGAACTATGGCACTGGATCCTTGTGCTCTGTGGTCTGTGAGGCTGGTCATGTGCTCCCCTGATGTAATTTGTTTGGTTTCTGTGGGACGCTGGGTTGGACAAAGCTTGTATCCTCCCTGCAGCTCACAGGGGCACACCCCTGGAGCTTGTCTCCAGGGCCCAGAACCTGCTTTGTAGAGTTCAGAACCTCTGCAATGAAGGTGGCACTATGGCCTTGTGCCTGGCTGGGTGGAGCTCAAAATCTCCAGGACCCAGGTGGCTAGATGGAGCACACCCCAGACTGTGGCACCACCAGGACATTGCATCTGGCTGTGAGGAGCTCAGAGCCTCTGGAGTGCAGGGCTAGGCAGAGCATGCCCCTGGCATATGGTGCCGGGGTCTTGCTCCTGGGTGGGTGGAGTTCGCAACCTCCAGGACTTGCCATATGGCTGCATCCCTGAACTATGGAGCTGGGGCCTTGTGCTCTGATGGGCAGAGCTCAAATTCGCCAAGGCTCTGCAGCTATGCTGGCTGCTCCCTTATGAGCGGCTCTGGGTTTCTGGGGCCCTGGGCTAGGCTGGGCTAGGCTGGGTACCTCTGTGTCCTGTGACGCAGGCTGGGCATTCCCCTGATGGATTGCACTGGGATGCTGGGCTGGGCCAAGCTCGGATCCTCTGTGCAGCCCAAGAGGATTCATTCCCGGAGTGTGGTGCTGGGACCTTCCACTTGGCTGGGTGGAGTTCAGAATCTCCAGGATCCAAGAGGCTAGGTGGAACACACCCTGGAGTGTGGCATCACCAGGACCTTGCATCTGGCTGTGAGGAGTTCAAAGCCTCTGGAGTGCGGGGCTAGCCAGAACGTGCCCCCAGCATACAGTGCCAGGGTTTTGCTCCTAGCTGGCAAAAGTCTTAATTTTAAAAATCGTTGAGTTGCAACTAATTAAAAAAAAAGAAACTTTGATCACTGAAATATAGTACTGAGAATGAAAAGAAAAGCTACAGAGCAGGAAGAAAATATTTTAAAAATATGTTTGATGATAGACTTGTATCCATAGTGTACAACTAATGAACACAACTCAATAATAAGAAACACAGAAGACAGACATAGAAAATTAGCACATGAAAAAATGTTTAACATTATTAGCCATTAAGGAAATGCTAAGGAAAATGAAAATAAGCAATTATTACAAACCTACTAGGAATGGCTAAATAGCAACATGAAGTGGTGATGAAGATGTGGCATAGCTGTGACTTATGCCCTGGTGGTGAGAACACAAAGTTGTACAAGTTGTACTGGCACTCTGGAAAACTGCATGGCAGTTTTTTATGAAATTAAATATACACCTAACATATGGCCTGGCATTAAGGTAAGAGCAACAAAACATACGTCTCTACAAAGATAGGTATATGAATGTTTATAACAGCTTTATTTGTAATTGTACAAATCCTGAAATACCTGAGAAGTTCACTGAGCAAAAGGATACACAAATGAGTAACAGAATATTACTGAACAATAAAAAGAAAAGCAAAACACTGATACTTAGAAAGAATGGTATGAATGAGTCCTGAAAGTACTATGCCAAATAAAAGATGCAAGCTATGAACTGTAACATACAGTTTGATTCCACTTATATGACCCTCTGGAAACATCAAAGCTATAAGGACAGAAATGATGGCAGGTTGGCAGGGACTAGGAAGGGGTAAAGAGATAGTCTAGAAAGTGTAAAAGCAAAATTCTGAGTCTTGATTGTGGTGATGATTTTATGACTGATTTTGTCAAAATTCATCAAACTGAACACCTAAGACAGACGAGTTTTACTTCATGTAATTTATCCCTCTATGCACCTTATTTAGCCTATAAAGTTTTGTGGAAAACAGGTTTCCACTTATCAAGTAAACATCTATCAAAAAGGAAGGCAGACTAGCAAAGTGACAATAAAAACATTTTTCCATAGTAATACTGAGTTTTTAAAAGCAGCAGCAGCTAGAGGCAAGTATTTACATACTGGGATTGGCCCTATAACTGGATTTCTGAAAGCAACACAACTGAAGGTAACTTTTGCAGCAAGGGCTTTTGTAGGAAGAAGCTCAACTTCCCTAAATCAGTGGCTTTCAACATTTTGTCTATGATATACTGTATGGACTTTAGATTTTGACTCAATACATATTAATTTATAAAAAGTCCTATGCATAACGTACTGTTATTTTTTCTCTATTTGAGTCTACTCCTATTTTATTCTGCTATTTAGTTATTTTAAAAAGGTTGGTTGGAGAGTAAAGGATCTAGAGTAGTTCCTAGAAGACTGCAACCAAGGGTTTGAGGAAAACGTTAGACAAGAAGAAGTTTATAACAGGTACATAAAAGGTGATTAAGGTGTCAGATAAAGAAGTCAACAAAAACCTATCCCTTCATCCCATAAATATTTACTTAGCATGTCTTAATGTGCCAGTGTCAAGAGCTACATCCTTGGCAAGGAGATGAGTATACAGTGGTTGAAAAAAAAACTAGAAATTATTGCCTTCAAGGCAAAACTAGCAGGAGAGACTAATATTATATAAATAAGATGCATTTTAAAATGTTTATGGCATATAATAGCATATTGTGAAAATAGTTATTACAGTGTTCTTAGTGCATTTTTAGTTGAGTATACTTTGCATTTCAAAGTAGAAATTCTCAAATATATGAGGATACAGCCAGGAAATAATACAGCCCTATCAAGCTCTAAGGCAACATATGAAACACAATATAGTCAGTAATGTGTCACATAAGATAGGAATTATGAAAATCCTCCATACTATCTCTATCCATGCTTCTACTACACATCTCAATTTGTAAAGTACTATTTTATTTACAGATCAGTTTTTTAAATATTAATTCCACACTTTTTGTTTTTCTGCTTAGAGAGTGTCTGGTATTCAGCCAATTGCAGTGAGCAGAAACTAAGGAAAACAAAAGATAGTGTGCACCTTAAAAGATTTCTACAGTTAAAGTTCGAGGGGGAAAAGTCATTATTTTAAACCAACTAGTCACTACTCCCTCCACCCCAAAACAATACACATAGAGTGTACAATACAAAAGGTGCTAAAAGGAACATAAAATTACTTTGAACATTCACTTGCACCTTAAACATACTTACAGAAAGCCTCAAATTTCCAATAAATACAACCTGCTACTAACAGTGAAATTTTAAATGAATAAGAAGAATGTTTAATACCTCAGGGAGCTGTTGTTGGGATTTTTTAAGTCTTGATGAAGTTTTATCACCCATTCCTGATATTCTTGTTTTTGGATGGCTGTTGATTGTTTTAATTCATTTGACCATTTATTCTCTAAGTCCTGAAAGATACAGTGGGCCAAATGCTTACTTTTTCTTTCAAAAATTAATAAGTAAAAGAAAATCTAACTATGTACAAATCACCGTATTTTACTTACCTGCTGCGATTCAAAATGCTGAGCAGCCAGTGAATTTACATCTTGGTCTGTGAGTGATTTTCCCAATTCCTGCATCACCTTTTCCATTTCAACACCTTGTCTAAAACACACATTCATTCATCAGACCTATTCATCAGACTTCCAATACACCGAGCAATCTGATTCAGTGAATAATCAGATTCACTGAACAAAGTGAATATAAAAAGTCTATTTTACAACTATATATCCAGAAATGCTATCTGTAATACTTGAATCCTAGGAAATGGGAATATGGAAATCACGGTAGTGTCATCTAATATCCACATCATTTGTGCAGCTAACTGTAATATAAATTTAATGCTTAAACCCAAGTGACCTTTAAGTTACCTCAGCTACTATTTAATAGTCCAGACATCTTCTCATCTGTAAATTTTCTAAAAAGTTTTCTGCAAATTTGCTTTACAAAGATTTTCCATTTGTCTAAATTTGTCATATATTTGTACAAGAGACCTCAACCTCTGAAAGTTATTAAATTACACACAGAAGCTGCCAATTAGGTTCCAAGAGCCACACTGCTTAATCACAAAATTATCATTAGAGAACACACAGTTTGAAGATATAGTGTAGACTTACCTTCTTTATTTGTCCAAATATAAACTAAGAACGGATTTCCCTTCAGGAAAAACCAATGGGTGGTGTCAGAAGAATAGACAACACTTATTTGTGGGACAACAGTGGCAGTGACGAGGGCAGAGGAAGATTTCTGCAGGATCAGAGATACCCCGTTTCTCGATCTGGATGATGATGAGGGTGTATTTACTTTGTGAAAATTTATTGAGCTGTAGTTGGTTGCATTTTCTGTGCTCCACTCTCTGCCCTTTTTATTTTGAGACAGGGCCTTGCTAATTTACCCAGGCTGGCCTTAAACTAGCAATCCTCCTGCCTAAACCTCTCAAACTGCTGGGATTATAGGCATGCATCACTATGTCTGTCTGTATGTATAGTTTAATAAACATGGTCATTTAAAACTCCAAATTAAGAATTAACTAGATATTAGATTCTAATTCAAATGCATGCAAAAAGTTTATTCTAAAACACATTTCAAATATACCAAGAAAACAAAATACAGACATAAACAAAGTTTTACCATCATTCTTGTCAATTTAAGTAAATTGCTCTTAAAAATTAATGTATACTTAGTTACAATGATTAGGATATTATACTTTGTATGTGATGAGTGAAAGTTGTTCATGCAATTTAGAAGTCTTTCCTTCTTTCCTTCCATCTTTCCATCCTTCAATTCAATTGCTTCCTTTTCCCCCCCTAGGGATTATACCTAAGGCCTTGTGCATGGACATATGTATATCTATATCTTCTGGTATTAAATATTCAATGTCATTGAATCACTACTTAGTTTTAATGCAAATGGCCCTATTAACATTTTAATAACTACTTCAGGTCAGATGAAGATTATGCTTGTAAGACTTTTACTTGGAAACAGAAATAACTTAAATATTTATAAATGCAAACTCAGATATAAATTCTATTAATACTTTATATTCCATGTGTTCCCTCTAGTGGATAAAAAGTATCACTGCCACTCTTTTAAAGAAACAGCTTGCATCTGGTTTGCTAAAAAAATTTTCTTGTGAGGGGGAAAAAAAAGAAAAAAACTCAACAAATAAAATTTTGTCAACACTTATTTCACCCTTCTATTTTATCCTAAATATGTCTAAAATGCAAGTAGCTAAAACTATAGTTACTGATACATGGAAGACCACCATGCTGCCCTCTCCCAGGCCCAAATATGACTCTGCTTACTAGGAAGCAACACAGGCCGTATAGAGGTGACTTCCCTAGATTAGCTTTCAGTTTAATTAGTGATTCTGGCGGAGGCTGTGTATGAGTCTTCATGATAGAATGTGGGTGGCATTGGGCTACCACTGCTCTTCACCAATGGCCACAGTTGAGGCCAGAAAGGTGGGCTGTGAGACTGTGGGGCTAAAACATGAAATAACATTTTCAGTGGTGAGGCCTGTGTGACTCCAGAGAAAATTCCTTCCCAAAATTGGCCACAAAACAGGTTACTCATTAATCACACAACCTGCATCTGTCTGGTCCACCCCTTTTACAAGAATTCTTTGTTCCCTCTTTTACAAGCCCTGTCTGTCTAGTCACTGTTTCTCACCATTTTCCTCAATGTGAACGTGATCATTAAATACCTATGTACTAGTTGCCTTGTGGCCTTTTGTTCCTCATGAACAACTGGTCATCCCAGATCCCTGTTACATCACCATTTTGCCTCTTGCTCTGTCTTTTTCTATGTGCCATAACACCTTACAGGACACTGGGGACTCACTACAGGGGTCCCCAATAATGATACAATATATATTTTCTATGATTAGGGTAATGGGAAATTTTATGTATTTCAGATAAAATACTAAATATAGATTGCACCAGTATATCAGGTATGACAATTCTGCAACCTGCATATTATCTTACAGGCATTTAAAGAGAAAAGATCACTGTAACTATACTGAAGGTATGCTAAGAAAGTATCTTCTAAAGACATAAAAGGGCAATAAAATGAAAAGTAAGAAAATGTGTCACTTCTGTTCATGAACTGGGTGATTTAACCACCAACAGTTTTGATGAGCCTCCACAGACTCTAGTGAATTTCAATATACTTTAAGTCATACTGCTCACCTATGCAATAAATATTGCATTTCTAGGGAAGATAGTTTATTATTTATCTAAGCTAACAGTTTGGACATATGTAAAATAAACTACAAAACTGTCTTTTTAATGCATGCATTATAAGATTATATATATATATATATATATTTAGAAAAAAAAATAAAAAGCAAAGCCCTATCTAGAAATTTGCCCAAAGAATATATCAAACAATAAAATAAAAACAAATTCCTGCTAAGTAGAAAAACTATCAAGTACTAGTAAAGTTAAATAATTAGTAAGTCAATTCAGTTTCTGAAAAGGTGAAAGAGTCATGTGGAACAGGAATCTTTTACTTAAAAAAAAAAATATTTAGAGTACTGATGACCAGAGACATGATTTTCAGGGAGTTATAGGAAGTAGACATGAGAGTATACTGCAATTTAGGGTAATGCATCAGCTGAGTGAAAGTACTAGTAATGGGTGTACAAGGGAGCCAAGATGGGAATTTATCAGCATATAGCTGTCCCTTGGATCTGTGGGGGCTGGGTTCCAGAACCCCCATGGATACCAAAACATCAAAGTCCCTTATATAAAATGGGGTAGTATTTGCATACAACCAATGTACATCCTTATTCTTTAAATCATCTCTAAGTTACTTATAATATCTAATATAATATAAACACTATGTAAAATAGTTGTCGTATTTTTTAGGGAATGGCAAGATAAAAAAGTCTACACAACAGTACAGTTTCTTCCCTGAATACTTTTGAGCTGCAGTTGGTTAAACCAGATACAAAAGGCCAGCTGTACTCAAATACATGGAATAAAAAAGTATAGTTCTGAAAATCTGAGATCTAAGGATCATTTTAGAATGAATTGAAGATTGTATTATTCAAAGGTCTAGTAGTAAAAAAAATTAGACAAATAATTAGTATTAGGTAATCACATTGTTATGTATTTTAAAATGCAGTTCTGCATTTTATGTTTAAAATATACTTACCGTTTTATTGGTTAAATAACAAAGAATGAGAAAAAAACTAAATTACTGTCTTCCCTAGGGACATAACAGCTTTAACTATTTACCTAGCAGCAACTACCCATATGGCAAGTATCCCAGGTAAAAAGGAATAAATTGTCCCAACAAACCCAAACCTACAAAAAAGAGTGATAAATATCTCAAAGTATCATGCTGTTTGACACAGGGACGGTTATACTATTTTATGACATATGAGAATAAATGGCCCAGAAGAGAATTGTGATGAAAATCTATGAATAGATACAATATAATAAGAATGCCAATCTGGTACCCAGAAGACTACCCCTCAGAAGTACATAATAACTAAATCAAGTTGCTTATGATTTTTGTATATTTTAAATTTTCTTAACTATGATGGACCTCAAAATAAAATATTATTCTCATCTTGTTAGTCTTAATTTTTCTTTTTAATGGGAAGCTAATAATAGCAAGGAGCAGGACATAGTTTTAAATTTACTTCTTTGGGTTATCATATCAGTCACAAAAAAAAATATGTCACTACTATACTAATACTTTCACAACCAAAGAAATTTTACATCTACAACATAAAAGAATTCTTACTGGCATGTACGTCTAAAGATTTAAGTAAATATTTTAGGGTAATAATTGTTAATAGACTCTGATACATTAAAATTAATTGTCTATGGGCTGAGTGTGCTGGTGCATGCCTGTAATCCCAGCACCTGGGAGGCTGAGACAGGAAGATCACCACAAGTCTGAAGCCAGCCTGGGGCCACACAGTGAGTTCAAAATCAGCCACATAGCAAGACCCTGTCTCAAAAAAAAAAAAAAAAAAAAAAATTTCTAGAAGGAAGACTGTATCATGAATTCATACTATAGTTTATATATTTATGAGGAAGTAGTCTGCAGAGCCACGATTAAAAATAATGCTACAAGCATTTTATTCCCTTTGAAAAAATAATGATTCACAAAGCCACAATTTTCATACTACAGTAAGTAATCCACAAAGAATGAATTCAAATCTGATTAAAATTTATTGGAATATCCAGGTGTGATGGCACAGGCCTATAATCCCAGCACTCAGGAGGCTGAGGCAGGAGGACTGCCACGAGTTGGAGGCCAGTCTGGGCTACACAGAGACCCTGTCTCAAAAAAAATTTTTTTTCTTAGAACAATACTAGTGCTTTTTTCTTTCTAATGTAAATAAGTTTACAAAATAAACTGAAAGAGACCATGCACTCAGGAGTAGAACATTAAAGAGGTTGTGACTAAGATGACAGCAGGTACAGTGAGTGGTTCATAGCTTTGGAGTCAGATTTCTTGGTTTAAAATTTCAGCTTGCTTTCAGAAAAGTTACTTAGTTTTTCACAGCCAAAGTTTTCACCTCTGTAAAATGGGAAAAGTAATAGTACTATTAGTACTCTATTAAATAGTACGTTTGGGGTGAAGATCAAAGGAGACAGGGCCACCTTGCGTCATGCCAGGAATACAGCAAACTTTCAGCAGAGGTCATCTAGTTCTTATTAGATATATCAAGCCAGTATAACTTATTCAGGCCAAAAATAGAGAAGTTCTATAATGCTATGAGGACTCTCCCAATTAAAATTACATAGGCACACAAGAAAATTTTAATATTGAATAATTTATTGTTTTATCCCTTGATTTTATAAAAAATGAAGTCATTCTCTGGGCCACCATATTTGACAATGTAATTCTTAATTATTTATTTATTTTTTTGGTGGTAATGGGGATCGAACTCATAACCTCGTGCTTGCTAGGTAGGTGCTTACGCCACTGAGCTAAATCTTTGGCCCCATAACTCTCAATTATGATAATGCAAAAATATAAAATACCTCTCTCTTAATTTTTTCAGCTCCACATCTCTTTCACCAATAAGTTCTGAGATACTAACGAAGTAATTATGTTCCAGATTTAGAAGAGTTTCCGAGGCAGGAGAATGGATTAGGTCATGGTACACATCTGCAAAGTCTTCATCCCAGCTAGGCTCTTCCGGCCTTGCATATTCTAACGTGGTCTATAAGATGATACACAGACATTCTTAAGTCAGGACACTATCTTTTTTATGTTACAAACCACTAGAGAAGTATGTATATTATGATCCCATTTTTTGAATACCTTATAAGGACAGAAAAACCCTCTACCATGCTTATACTTTGTATATGTTGTAATGCCTTGGTTCACGAATGTTTCTATTTACAAACAATCTGCTTCACAAACCGAATTTGGCAAAATTTTACTTCTGTTTGCAAACTCTGCATCAGATAACAAGCACAACTGTGGCCATCTTCCCCACATAAACACAAACGCAGCCATCTTCCCAAAAATTGAAAACAAATTAAGTTTGCAAACCCAATTACCATTGTATACGTTATAGAAGACTAGAGGCGGAAAAGAATATGGAAAGATATAAAACACGTTGAGGTGAGGGGAAGATGTTAGTGTGGTAAAATGGACAGGAAGTGTGCACGGTAAAAAATAAGTAAATGTATATGATTCTTCCCAACACAAAGGGATTATCAACAAAATGTTAACGGTGGCTACTTCAGGACAGTGATGATTGATAGCCTGGACTTTCTAATGCACTGTATGATCACAATAATTTGCATGTTTTAATTATTTTTTGCATGTTTTAACTATATAATCAGTAAAAACTTCTATTTATTAAAAAGATTCATAAGCTTATGTATTTAGAACATGAGGGAACCCATCTGCTTACCTGTCTAACACAATGATCTTGAAGTCAATTCACTCATGTCTACATTCAACGTGTGCAATGTTCTTATTTTGACCTTTTCATATTTTTAAAAAAGTATTACATTTTCTTTTTAAAATATAAACTCTTTAGCATATAAAATGATAGCTACCATACAGTGATAAAGGGACAGAGTAAATAATGCTAAACTGGAAAAGTAGAACCATGCTGAAGGGCTCCACTGAACACACACAGATACAGTCAGGGAGGTGCAGGTGCCCACACCAAGGACAGTCACCTTAACTCTGCAGACAGGCACACTGTGGGGACAGACAGGCTGCAAAGTGCCTTGTCAATGACCACATGAATGGCAAAGGGAAAATAAAATGCAGATGTTGACAGCTTTTTTCACTCTTGATGTTTACAAGTAGGTATCCATAGAAAAAAGCTATCTAAATAAAGTCTTCCTTTTTCTTACAGATGAAAGTAATAAAAAACTAGGGCACTAGATCTTACGCAGAGTGCTAACTTACTTTAAAACAAATGAATATATCATAGAAACAGAGATCTTGAATATGGCCAATCGACAGGTAACCTCTTCCTTTTGTTAGTCAAATTCCACAGCAGGCAGGAAAATTTTCAGGGGCCTAGGTTAACCCAGAATTAGGATTTCATCTCTTCCATGTTCCTAGAGTGCACGCTGAGAACTACACCGCATTTTTGACCTAGCATTGCTTTAAGAATCATAACCATCCCATGTGACCTAACTTCTGGTCAAACCCACTGCAGGTTCAGGCTGAAACTGTAGGAAGGAGCTAGTGCAAGATCATGGGGATCTCACTAGCCACATGTAACACCAGAGGTCTGGTGACTACTAGCCAGTCATCTAGCTATAACAACTTGCAGTGTCAATTTTAAACTTTGCACAAGCCAGTGATCAGATAGAAGCCACTGCCTGAGAAACAAGCACTAAATGGAGGTTTCCTTGATCTAACTCACACCATTCTTTCAAGACATACAGTACTGGAAAGGGGGTTACACATACTCCTTCTTCCTATTTCCACATTCTCATGCATTCTTAAAAGTTGCTAAAATCCAGTTTCTGCTCCCATCAATCAACTGAAACTGATCTTGCCACAGACAAGATTACTTGAGGGACCTGATGATATTTTTGAGTCTTTCTTTACAAATTATACTCAGTGGCATCTTGGCATTCAGTCATAGCTTATTTGGTAGTGGTGTTTGTTCTTAGTTAATGAAATAATGATGCATGTGTTATAATTAATGGCATCTTAAACTTATGAAATGCTAGCCGGGTGTGGTGGCGCACACCTTTAATCCTAGTACTCGGGAGGCTGAGGTAGGAGGAGCGTTGTGAGTTCGAGGCCAGCTTGAGCCACATAGTGCAACCCTGCCTCAAAAAACTAGGGCTAGGGGTTTGGCTCAGTGGCTTAAGCGCCCGTCTGGCAGATGTGAGGTTGTGAGTTCGATCCCTGGTACCGAAAAAAAAAAAAAAAAAAAACTTATGAAATGCTGTGTTAAATAAAAGACGATGACATTATGTAACTATATGACATTAAGTGACAGGACAAAGTAAATCAAAGCTTAAAAGGAACTACTACTGATGGTTTATAGTTGCTAATGAAATATAAGACATTCACTTAAATTAGAAGCAAGTAATTTTTAGCATAAATATGGTCCATGTAACAATGTGGGATATACTTACACTAAAAAAATTACTCAGTTAGCTGAAATTCCAAACTCACTGGTGCCCTGTAATTATTTGTGGGTGTTACATGAGGGGATCAAATCCAGAGCCATATACATGCTAAGCAAGTGCTCTACCACTGAACTATATACCCAGTCTGTTCTCTTTCCTTCTTTCTGGTTTTTGTTTTTTGAGATGGGGTCTCAATATGTAGTTCAGGCTGGCCAGAATTTTAGGCAATCTACTTCAGCCTCCCAAACTCTGGGATTACAGGCATGTGCCACCACACCTGGCTTTTTTTTTTTTTTAAAGATAGTATCTTACTATATAGTCCAGGCTGATATCAACCTTAAGATCTCTTGCCTCAGTCTCTGGAGTGCTAGGCTTACAGGTGTACAACACCACCACAACTGGCAGTCCTGTATTTTTAATTACTAAATCTGGGAGCCCATGCTGGTTCGGTACATTTCAGCAGCCTCTTGTTATACAAAGGTATTTCATAAAACATATTTTGTCTTTTGTGTGTATGTGTGTGGTACTGGATTGAACCCAAGACCGTCACACTAAGATATATCCCCAGCCTTTAAAAAAATGATTTTATTTTGAAACAGTGTCTTGCTGAGTTGTTCAGGGTGGACTCAAACTTACAATCTATCTGTCTCAGTCTCCCAGAGTGCTGGGGTTAGAAGTGTGTACCATCACACCTGACCACATTTAGTTTATATGCTCATGTTGATATAGGAAAGCAGCACAGAAGCAGCAACATATATTGTGCATTATTGGGATGTAGAGCAAAAAGGATTCTATGAGCCATTTCAATGTTCAGCAATTTAAAAATCTCATCTACATATACTTGAGATATACAATCTGACCTACTTTCTTACCTCAGCATAGGCTTTAGCCCACGTACTTGCTAGTTGATGTAAATCTACTTCACCTGATTTCACAGCTTCCAAGGCTGCTTCAGCATCTCCATCATAATCGTGCAGGGATTCTTCTTCAATAAATTGGCTCAGAGATTCTTTTAAGTCTGTAAGAGACACAACAAATACCATCATTAGCAAAATCTAGACATAAAAAGCAGATATTTTACCTGGCTCAGGCATTCCAATGTGAAGCCAATACCCCTAAAAGAATCTTCAATTAAAGTAAAATGACCTTAGGAGAACATTTAGCTAATTTCATAATTTTGTTTCTTCAGTACATGTTATTACATAGAGAAAGGTCAAAATTCTTAGCTGCAATATATGGACCTAAAGAAGCACCTACAGATATTAAGAGTCTGAAGGTTACTGTTCATAAAAGAAAAACTTTAAAGCCTATAAATATGTCTTTTAAATTTGAAAGAGCAACTGATGATTTAAAACTGATTTAGCTTAAGAGAATCTGTGATATCAGTTTTAGATACTATTCAGAGACTGATTTAGTGGAGAGTGCACCAGGTGAGGACGCAGAACACTTACAATAGGTTCCAGTCTGGCTGCCATTGTTTGTGACTGTAGACCAGTGGTTCACTATCTCCAGTGTGCATCAGCTACTGAGACACCTTGCTGAAAGGACTGCTGCAGCACCACCCTAGGGTTCCCGACTTGGAGGAACAGGCAGGGGCAAATGCCTCATCTCTAACAAGCTGCAACTGATGCCATGGGTGTTGGTGAAGGACCACATTTTTGAGCACTGTCACTCTTGGCAAATAACTGACCTCTTCATGTCAGGTTTCCTTGCTAATAGGATGTGGCTGTGCTGGGAAATTCCTGTGTTCTGTTATAACTCCAACCTTCCATAACCAACATTTTCATCGTTAAAAATTTTTCTCAGTCTTTGAGATATAATGTAGACCTTTTAGAATGGCTTAATACAAATCAGTTTACGGAACTAATTTGGCTAGGTAAAGATTGTTGAAAGATTAATACTCCTTTTGTCCCATTACCTTGGAAATTGAAAACCACATCATTAAAAGGATAACCAGTTCAGCAACATAATTCTGTAATACCATAATTAGTGATACTTGAAATGTCTTTATGAATCCACCTAACTTGGTTCAGAGGTTAAGAGCTCTCTTTTAGACACTGCAACTAATTTTTCACTATATATTTTAATTTTTATACAAAATTGCTTCATAAACAAATATAAGGGTTATAGGAAAACACTCACTAAAACAATGTTCTGGGAAAACTTTTTTACTCTTATAAGTGGTTATGTTTTATTTATTTTATGTTTCCAAGGCCTTCCAGATTTTATGCTAACATAAAACTTTTAATGACAGAGCTCATATGAAAAATAAGTGGTAGTAATTAAAAAAAAAATCAGTGCTCACCATTTTCTATGAAGCATGGCAAATTGTGCAGCAGCATCAAACGTCCATGCAAATGATTGGGGTTCTCTTGAACAGGAAATTTGAGGGGCACCCTCAGTTCAAAGCATTCATTTCCTACTTTGAATGCATACACAAATTCTCTTTCTTTGTTGCAGAATCTTTCTCGATTTTTCTTCATATTCTATGGTAAGATTTCTAAAGAACATTAAAAAAAGCATTAAGTTATAAATCTACAAGAAACAGGATGTCTCATTATTCCTGCAGCATTTCTAAAAATCACTCCATTATTCAGATTTCATTTGTGTGACGCTAAGTCATCTCCTGTGGTTTTCTCCTAGTCTTACTCTTGTTTCCAGCTTCCTGATGTGAACAAAGTGTTGCTTCTTTTCAATGAAAGGTTTCTTTTTAGGGCAGGGTGTGGTGGCTCATGCCTGTAATCCCAGTACTCAGGAGGCTGGGGCAGAAGGATGGCTGTGAGTTTGAGGCCAGCCTGGGCTACAAAGTGAGTTCAAGCCCAGCCTGAACGGCAAAGTGAAAGGCTAAAGTTTCTTATTAGACTTCATCTAAGGGAAAGAATTGTGCTCATATGGAACTTTATATTTCTAGAAAGAGTTCTGAATATTAGCAGAGGAATACAGAAAGAGAAGCAAAAGGATTTTTAGGAAAAGATGCATAAGTGGATACGTATACAGCTTATGAAACAGTCAGTGAAAACAAAATCAAAGAAATATAGGAGGGACCAAGTAGTGATCTTGGAGATCTTAGAGGCTGTGCTCTTAAGATCTGATGGGAGAGGGAGTTAGGAAAGTGTTAGAAGAGCTCCAATGTGGGAAGAAGGTATACAGAAAACAGAAAGTGTAGGACGTCCACTGCAGGGCAAAATGGACATTTCAAAAAGAATCAAGATCAATTAAGGATTTATTCATCAATCTCCTAACTGAACTCCCTATTGCTGGGCTTTCCCTCATGAAATCAGTTCTCCACCATTCTGGACAATGAAGTCACAGTCATCTTTCTTTTGAAAGGAAATACATTTATTTGATCATATTGCTCATCTCTTCAAAGCCTTTCTATGTCAGCCATTGCTCTTGGAATAAAATGCAAACTCCTTAACTCGGTTTACATCCCCAGTATCTTCCGTGAGTGCATCTGCACCCATCCTTACCAACAGGCATATAGACTAATTTTAATTTTTAACCATACTGGACATGAGTCAATACCAAACTTTCTTTTTTTTTTTAAATACCAAACTTTCATTTCCACTTTTGAGCTTTAATGACTTTTCCTTTCCCCACAGCACAATTACTGGTCTTCATATTTTTGGATAGCAACTCCTTGTTCTTCCAGGCTCAAGGTAGACAGCCCCCCGGAAAGCCTGCTCCAACCTTCTACTGGGACAAACAACTGGGTCCCCATTACAAGTTCTCATAGCCTGTACTTACCTGCACCGAGCGTGCCTATGACGCTCTATTATTCACTGTCAGTAGGGCAGTTCACTTGAAACGCGAAGGATTCTGAACTGTTGTATTCTATGTGCCAGGGAGGATGTTGGGAATACAAAGACAAGAGTTAATACAGTTTTAGCAGCTGTGAAAATCAGAGCTTTCTAACAGCGAGAACAGAAGGAGACTGGAGGCGGACAGTTCTACAGCCAACCGGGCAGAGTCGTGAGACTGACAGTAATCGGGGAGGCGAAGGCCGACTGCGGGCCGAAAAACCTAGCCGAGTTGAGGACCGCCTTCATTAGATTTCGGTTCGCAGGGGTTCTTCGCTCCTGGGTGCAGGCTCACCTTGCTAACTCAGAAGAGCTCGGCAGACTCAGAGCTGTCGCAGACCCGAGCATCACGGGACACCAGCTGACTTGCAGACTTGTTTTTCAACCAGTAGATCCTCCGCAGCAGATTCGCTCTCATCTTTTCGTCTTCTTGAGCACCATGTAGAAATCTCCTCACTCCAAGTGCCTGCTTATTCCAGTATTCCTAAGTTTAATCATTTGTAAAGCTCATTAAGGTGTAATTTTACGGTTATTGTGCATTTCAGAGTCGGCGCCAAATCAACTACCTTGACGAAAGTGCAGTGGCAAGGCACGAACTGAGTTCTGCACAAACTGGGTTCTGGCCCACCGGATGCGGAAAAGTGTGCCTCGCGAGGGGCGTGACTAAGCTCCCTCTTCTCAGAGCGCATGCGCCGCTATAGGCTGGAGGACAGCGATTGGAGGGCGAGCGGCACCGGGGCGGAGCGCGTCCTGTCTGTTTTTAGGCGGGAATTGAAGCCACCACTGATGTAGGCTGGAGCTTGAGAGGCTCAGATTCACATTCTTGAAAGGGACCATGGTGCGGCCTGTGAGGTGACTAATTTATGACATCTCTCAGGGTTGGGGAGAAAGCGCGGGAGGATGTTATAGGCAACTCGTGCACGAGGCTGGGCGTGGAGGTGGGATGGGAGGGCGGTTATCGAGGAGTCTCGGGCGGGGACCTGTGGCTCCGAAACCCCTATCACACCTAGCGTTTTTGCTTCCTTGTGCAGCTGTCTTCGTTTTTTTTTAACCCAGCTTCTACTAAGATCTTGCTGTGTTAGCGTTTGAACAACGCTTTGCGTGGCATCGAGTGTCTGCTTACTTAGTATGTTTGTCTTCCGATTCAGAAAGGGTAGATATTTCTGTTTTATCAGTGTAAAGCTCCAGGATGTAAAGGCCAATTTACTTGTGTCGCACAGCTAATAAGTCGTTGGACAGTACTCAGCCTAAGTCACCTGATTCCAGATCCTGTGCTTTTGATTGTACTCTTGGAAACTATTCCTCGACTTAATGACTGTTGAGTACGTTGGAAGCCTAGGGCGAGCCAGTTAGGTAGTGAGGCAATTGAATATGTTTACTTGTATACCGTACTGGGTGCTGAAAGTTACTTTCTAGAAGGTAAGTTTAGGAGAGCTGAAACATAAACATTGTAGTGATAGCAGGAGAGAAGAAAGCCGTACCTTAAACGGGGTAGTTAATCCAGGTAAAGGCAACAAGAGCCATTGCCTGAGCGTGACTATATTTTGGATCTGAGCTACTGGATCTTTGTATTAGCTGAGAAAAGGAGGTCTAGGAACAAGAACAGATTTAGAAGATGTGAAAGAATAACACGTCTGTTTCCAACATGTTAAATTTGAAATCAATTTAACATCTCCAGGTAGTGATGAGATAGTCCCTTTGGAACATCAGTAGTGAAAAGTATAGTCAGTAGACCTCTAGGGTTCCCTGAAACCTAGGGAGCTGCACAAAGCCGATACTGTTTTATTAAAGTATTAACCCGTTATTGGCTCTTTTCACTGTTCTGTCACTTGCACTGCAATGGTGCCTTAGCACAAATCATGACAATGGCACTGAACTGTGCTGATAGTCATTGTATTCTTCACTGACACATACTGAAAGGTTTTTTTTTTAAAAAAAATACTAATTTCACTGTTTGATGAATAGAATTATTTATTGTAGCTTAATCCTTGAGTGTTATCCCTCCCCCTCCCCTTCTCCTCCCCTCCTCCTCTCCCTTTCTTTCCCTCTCTCTCTATACTGAGGATCGAACCTAGGGCACTCTGCCACTGAGCTACATCCTCAGCCTTTAAACAGATTTTGTTTACTTTGAGATGAAGACTTTCCAAGCCTCTATCTGAGACTCCAACTTGCAGTTCTCCTGCCTCAGCCTCCTTCAGTGCTGAGGTATTTCTGTTTGATAGGCTCCTGATTTTACTTCGCTGTTTTTTGTTTCTTGTTTGGTTTTATTGAGACAGAATCTTGCTGTGTAGTTCAGGCTGGCCTTGACCTCACTGTGTAGCCCAGGCTGCCCTTGAGCTTTCCTGCCTCAGCCTCCCGAGTGCTGGGCTTGTTGGTGTGTGCTAACATGTCTGGTGCTTTTTTGCTAAGAGGTTTCCATATTTTATTCAGTTCTTAAAGTCTTTAACTCCAGAGAACAGGAAAGTAACATAAGTGTACTTTTTTTGGTGTCTTCTATATGGATGTGAGAAGTACACATGAAGCATTCTGAGTCCTGTAGTGTGGTTAACTCAGGAAGTGGACTTGCAAGATTGAGTTGTGAACTAAGTTAGCATTCTTTTCACAGAACTCCACTTGTATCTGAAAGAACAGTCAACTGATAAACCAGGTGATTCACGCTTGCATTTGACAGAAGACAGAAACAAAAATCAGAAAACGTTTCATTTAGTACTTGAAGGAAGAAGGAAATAATTTTTTTTCACTTTGACTATCATATTTTTCTGATACCTTCTAAACTAATATGAAGATTCATATGGCAGGAACAAAGCCACTCACTATTTTTTTTAAGTGTATATTGTGTAAAAGCACATTATTTGGTAGTTTGGAGAAATTTTTAAAAATAGCTTTGAGTGTCTGGAACAGTGACAGTGACCTTTCAGAACTTTCAGTGATACAAATAGCCACTGAGGCATGCGTGCCACAGGTTCGCCACCACTGCTCTAGAAGTTTATAATTTAATAAGGAAGATAGAATGCAACATAGAACAACATATATACAGCAGGAATTTATAGAACACAAGAGCAGCTAACCAGTGTATCAATGATAATTGTTAATTGTGTGTATTATCCCTACTTGATGAGTTATCAGAATTAATTTTTCTATATCAAGTATAGTTTTAATTCAGCTAGTGCTGAGTCCCTGCTATAAAATGCAAATCATGTTTAAGACTTAAATATTTTTAAGAGATTCTAAACACATTTTCTTTGTTAAAAACTATTAATAGCCTTAAAGAACAAATGTAAGAAATGGACATTTGTATTAATGAGAAATTTCTATGTTGATCACAGAAATAAGAAACCAGTCAATTACTCACAGTTTGAGGATTCTGATAGCGATGGTAAGTAGAGCTTCTGATTTTTGCTTAAAGAATTTGGAAACATTTTTTTTTAGTATTTATGACTTGTCTAACTTCAGTATTTTGCATATTCCCAATTGCATGTGAGATAGGTCTGGAAAAATGAGAGGCTGGAGAAAAATGAGGTTTAAGCTCTGGGGCCTCACGCATGCCATACAAGTACTTTAGCACTGAGGAGCTACACTCCCAGCCTAGATGTTGCTTTTATTATTTCTTTCCCTGATTACCATACTGTTACATAAGTTAAATGTTTTAGTGATCCCTAGGTTCAAAAGAATGCTTTGCTTTGGGCTCAGCCTTATGTGTTTTAACAACTTGAGAAAAAGTAGTACAAAATGTAACTTCTAGCTTTCTATTACAGTTATCAACCTGTCCTGTAGTATTTATAAATTGCCACTTGTTTGGTGCGTCTTGCGTAGGGTGGGAGGTCTACAAAGTTGTAAGTTAATCATATTCCTATGTGGGAAAGCACAAAAGATGCAATATATTAATAAATGCTGAAGTATGTAAATTAAGGTGACATGCACCCAGAATGCTTGCATATGTGTGTCAAATGTATGTTTAGAAATCACAGCAGTGCTGGGTGTGGTGGTATACACCTATAATCCCAGTACTCAGGAGATTGAGACAGGAGGATTGTTGTGAGTTTGAGGCCAGCCTGAGCTACATAGTGAGACCGTGTCTCAACCCTGCCCCCTCCCCCAAAAAAGGCCACAGCAGCAGTTTTATGTTGAGCGTCATGAAAACTACAACAGTTTTGAGAATGTAGAGAAAAACCTGTGAGAAATAATAATGGACTGGAAAAGAAGATCCAGAAATGAAGGTATTTTTGTAGGCTTGCAGGAAGGTCACTGTAGGAATGGAAAGACAAAATGCCACTGTTATTAAAAATAAAACTCCTCAGAAGGAGCCACTTGCTCTTTCTCTGTCATGCTCCTTATTTTGCTTAGCTTGATTAATGTATTAGGAATAGGTAATGTGCCTTTAAAAAAGATGCTTGTTTCATTAAGTCATTTCCTTCTGCTTCTCACTGTGATAAAACTGAAGAATTTTTTTTCTAATGACTTTACAGTTTTTCTTTTAAAAGACTTGAAATGATGAATGAGAATAGCACTAATAATGATTTTTAAGTTGAAAATCGAAAAGTTTGCTAACCTCTAAAACATGAACGTACTGAAGGGAATTTCAACTGCTAAGAAAATCAATTTAACAAAAAAAAAATCAGTTTATTTGTTTTATTTTTATTTCAAACATGAATAGATGATTTTATTTCTGCAACTGTACCTCTAAGCAAGAAATCTAGAACAACAACAAAAGAATTAAAACAAGACAAACCAAAACCTAACTTGAAGACTGTCCAGAAAGAAGACATCCCGCTACAAGAGAAAACCCCTAAAAAAAGGTGAGAGGTAAGACACAGGCAATATGACCTAGCTGTGTTCATTTAAAAGAAACACATTTTCAAACTTTTGCTTTAAATTAGAATTTAAGGTGAGTAATAGGCTTTATTTTACATAGTACATGTCAGAGAACAAACATAGTATTAAACTCTGACTTGAAAAATTCACAAACAAGAAAGCAAGTATTTATTTAAAATAATAGTTACAGACCCTGCATCTGTCTTCTGTCCTCAAATCGTACAAAACTACTTTGTTAAAAATTCCACTTGCAAGAATAGTTTTAAAAACTTAAAGTCATGTATTTTTCTACAGGTAAAAGATAGTGTCTTCTTATCTTGTTGTGGTTTTCCAGCAGTGAGAAGGTGCTGCACTGTGTAAACTAACCTTGAAGTGTTGTTAGTGCAGGAGGGGAGAGAGAATAAGGGAAAGAAGTCCTAGGAGACTCTAAACTTGTAGTGTGGAGAGGAAATGGGTAGAATGGTAGCACAGAGAAGTTTATCCCATGTCATACTCTTAAGTTTTTTGCACATTTTGTTTTTGAGTTTCTTGTACTGCAATCCCTAGATTGAGACCGTATTTGCAAATCATGTAATTTAAGAGAATTGAATCCAAAGTGTCTAAAGAATTGTTAACAGTAAAAGGTAGTCCAAAAGAAATGTGCCAAAGATTTGAATAAATGTTTCTCCAGAGATACACAAATAGCCAGTAAATATAAAGAGATGTGTAACATGAGCTGTCAGGGAAATACAAATTAAAGCCATAGTGAAATAATACTTTCCACCTGTTCCATGTCTGTAATCAAAAAGACAATATCAAGTTTTAATGAAAGTATGGAAAAAATGGAACCTTCATCCTTTGCCAAAGAGTACACCTAAATTGAGAAACAGTTCAGCAGTTTCTCAGAGTATAATGTTCTATATAAATAGGTGTATGCATGAAGGAGCTAGAAACATAGGTCCCCATGAAAACCTGTGCATGAATGTTCATAGCATTATTCATAATAACCAAAAATGGAAGCAATCCAAATGCCTATCAACTGATGAATGGATAAAATTTAAAATGTAGTATCTACAATGGAGTAAAATTTGACCACAAGAAGACATGAACTGTTGATACATGCTGCAACCTGGATGAATTTTCAAAACATTATGCTGAGTAAAAGGAACCAGACACAAAAGGCCACTTATTTTATGATTCCATTTATTTGACATGCTCAGAATAGACACATCCATAGAAACAGAAGTAATTTGACTGGTAGTTGGCTAAGAGCTGGGAGATGGGTAAGTGGTAATGACTGTTAACGGATATGAGGTTTCTTCGGTGGAGGGTAGTGAACATGGTGTAAAAGTAGAGTGTGATGGCCGGGCATGGGGGTGCATGTCTGTAATCACGGCACTCAGGGGGCTGAGGCAGGCATGTCACTGAATTTGAGGCCAACCTAGACTACATAGTCAATTCAAGGCCAGCCTAGACTACACAGTGAGACCCTATCTTAAAAAAAAAAAAAAGTGGACCACGATAATGGTTTCACAATTCTGAATTCACTAAAAACTGCTGGATTGTGCATTTTAAAAAGGAAGATTTCAGGGTATAAGAAATATATCTCAACAAAACATTTAAAAATAAGAAATTCTTCAAGATGCATTTCAGTGCTTCTTCCTTTATATAACCTTTTTCTTATGTCTTTGACTTTCATGTTTCATGACACTTTTGACAAACCTGAATAGAAGATTGATTATAATCTGACTTACATGGAGTAATTACTAGTATGTCTTCTTTCTCCACCTTCCTCATTATGCTGCAGACTCCCTGAAGTTGCTTTTTTAGTATTCAGCTAGTGCAATATCTTGTGCACCATAAAATCTAGATTGGGGGGACTGAATTTTTAATAGTTAATATAAGGGCTGTAATATCTGTAAAAGAGGTCAAGAAAAACCTGTAAGTGGAAGCAGTGTTCAAAGCAAGCCTGTCTTAGGGAAGTAGGTGCATCGTGAAGAACTGGTGGTAGAGATATTACAATTAAAGAACACAGTAAGGGCAGAGGTACATGCTGCTTCTGTCACAAACCTGATATGCTACATATAGTGTAACATGACATTGTTACTTTTTAGGAGTTTTGCCATAAGTGGTCAGTTAATGATGATGATTATTGTTTAAAAACATTTCTCTGAGATTAACAACGCTTAACCAGTTATGTAGGAAACTTCCAAGTTTTGCTGTTTACTTGAAATTGGTATTCTAAAAAAATCACTATTACTTGTTGTCTGTTTTAGGATGGCCTTAGATGACAAGATCTTCCAGAGAGGCTTAGAAGCTGCTCTAGCTTTATCAGTGAAGGAGCATCCCGTAGTCACCAGTGATGTGCAGAAGTCTCAAGATAAAAGTAAGGTGTTTTCTATATATACTGATCTTTAAACTCTTTTGTAGTAATTCCTTTGGATGGCCCTTTACAGAGCAAAGAATAAAATTTGAATATTTTGAACTATCAGTGGAACAAATTGCAGAGGGTTCAGTTGGGTTCAATTCTCTATTCATGCAAGTCAGTCTCACGCAAACATACATGTGTCTGCCTAACGCTCAAACTAAGCAGAGCTTGAGGACATGCACCACAAGCTTGGATGCTCCATTACATCTCAGTGCATAGTGAATATTTAATTTCTTACTCAGATGATCTGATGACCCTAACAACCCTCCTCCTTTTTCTCCAAATCCAAGTTAATTGAACATAACTTAATGATGGCAATTTTTACTATTTTTGCAGGTTAAAGTTACTAATTAGATTAGTAAGCAGGTGGTTGTAAGAAAATGACTTGTAGATTTCTCTGTGGTTTTCTCCTTCGTTTTTTTTTTTTTCTGGCAACCATAAGCAGATGGTAATACTGACATTCTGGAGAGGCAGAAATTATTCCTAGAAAATATACTCAAATTGTTAAAACGGTTCTTGGATTAAATTGTGTTGTCCTAAATTCTTTTATATTAAATTGCATTGGCTTAAATTTTGTTACTTAGGGGACTAAGTAGGATGTTTGTTTTCTAAGTCAGTATTTCCTGCTGTTTAAGAGGAAAAGATTTTCATTACCAGGAATCAGACTTTGGAAGAGAATTGTGATATGTCCAAAATTGAGAGTGAAATTCATCTCTAAGGTATTGTAGAGTATGTAGTGAGAAGAATAAGAATACTTCCTTATACTTTCTTAGCAGTATCACTTCTCATTGAATAATTCGTTTTATAGCCTGGAGATTGTACCGATATCATGACTTAAAGGCCTTTTAAAATGAATCATTTTGGGAGAGAAGGGAGAGGAAGGGAACATAAAAAGAATTAAGATGTGTTAATGTACATGGACCAACTCCCCACAGTGGATGTAATCATTATATACTGCAAACACGTACTAATAAATATACAAATTTTTAAAAATAAAATCACTTTAATTTTATTGTAATGATTGGAGAGAATTTAATATTAGTAAAAGTATGGATTTGTCTACAGAGAAGTGACAGTTAATATTTACTGACACCTATGTGTTGGACAGTATACTAAAGCTGTTTTCATGAGATTGATATTTAATCTCCCATAATAATCCTATATATGGGGAAACTACTCTTGGGTGTGTTAGCTTTCCATTGCTGTGGGAAAAATAGCTGACATACACAATTTAAAAGGAGGAAAGCTTTCTTTTGGCTCATGGTTTCAGAAATTTCTGTTTATGATTGGCTGACTCCATTGCTGTGCGCCTGAGGTGAAGCAGAACATCACGACTGAAAGGCTTGCAGAGTAAAGTGCCTCACTTCAAGGCAGCCAGGAAGCAGAGGAGGAAGAGAGCCGGAGAAGGAGGATCTGGGGACAGAGTACATAAGCCCCCCACACACACTGTGACCTGCTGCTTTCAGTTAGTTCCGACCTACTGAATCCCTTGAACCATGAACTCTAAGGATTCATCTGTTGATGAAATTAAAACTTTCACTTCCTCAAAGTCCCAGCTCTGAGCACTGCTGCAGCAGGGCATAAGCCCGCAGCACATGAACCCATCTAAACCAAAATGAGAGGACAGAACAGTTTGCATGGTTAGAGCCTGAATGCGAATGTGAGTTTAGAGCCCAAGTCCCTAACCTCTCCAAGTAAAAGTCATTGTGATAGTTTGGGTTTCAGATCATCTATCAGTGTCTGGATGCTATTGCATTTTAGCACTAATCTACTTTAGATACCAGTTGGCTGAAGTACGTCTGAAGCTGGGTGTGATGGCTAAGGCCTATAATCTAAGCACTCTGGGAGGCTGAGACAGGAAGATCACAGATCTGAGCCTAACTTGGGCAATTTCATGATTTAGCAAGACTCTGTCTCAAAATTTCCAAAGTAAAATGGACTAAGGATATAGCTCAGTGTGAAGGCCTTGAGTTCAATCCCCAGTACCACATACACACAAAAAGGGTACATCTGAATTGTCTTCTTCCTTACATTTAGGCACTGAAAAACATGGCAGTAGTAAAACAGAAACAGTGAGTAAGTCTCTGCATATATCGAACTGCAGCGTCGCTGGTGATTATTTAGGTAAGTTTTTTATATTAATGATTTTATCCATGATGCTATTTTTTAACTGTTTAAATTCCGGGAATGATAGCTAAACTGAGATTTTTAAGTATGTCAGGACTCTCTTCGTTACCTGGCCTTTGTTTCTTTTTGTTTTAGTCTTGTTCTTTCAACTACAAACCCACTTTTTTAATTGCTACCGCAGCTTCTAGTCTGCAGCAGCTGACCACTGAAGACAGGGGCTTCATCTCCCACTTCTATTGTGAAAATTCTTGGGGAAAGGTTCTCTGTGTCTGGGTCTTGGACTTCTTCTTCAAACCAGTCTGTTGTCAGGGCGCTCACGTGCTGTGGCAGAACCAGCTTTGACTGTTCAGTCTGTGACTGGAAGGGGGCGGGTGGCAGAACTGGGCAAGGAACAGCAGCAGACATTGGCAAGTCTGCTTTGCTTCTTGGAATATGAGCTTCCACAGAGAGCTTTCTGTTGATGTTTGTACCTCCTGAAAGATTTGAACCAGATTACAGAGGAAGGCGTTGCCTGCGATGTTCAAGGGAAAAGAAAAGTACCGAAAGCTGCAGCACAGCAGAGAAAGATGCTTTTGGAAGGCAGTGATGGGGACAGTACCAGTGACACCGAGCCAGACGATGCAACTGGTGAGTTATGTCCTGCTGCAAAGCTAATCCTACCAGAAGTCAGAGAAGTTCGTGTAGGCCACTGATGTGTGCAAAGCGTTGTGCTAATCCTTTGGCGTATACAGACTTGAGAAACATAAAACAGTTACATTTAGCAGTGGCATTTGGGGGGAGAAGCTGCTAGTTGGAAGCTTTTAAGCCAAGCCTTGAAAAATGAATAGCATTAAAACAAACTAAAGAATAAAGTAGCACTTCTGACTCATTGAAGGGTATAAGCAGTGGAGTGGATACCTGCATGTAGACTCACAGACCCTTGTTTGGCGAGATTTGCAGGGGAAAAGACTTTAGAAGAGTGAAGTGGTAGGTTGTCCCCAGTGCGGAGTGTCTCAGACCCTCCAAGGAGGGTAGACTTTTCTATAGGTAGCAGAAACTCATGAAATATTTTGAGTTGGAAGTGATATGAACATCTATTTTATTATGACTCTTGTTTTCAGACACATTCAGAAATTAGGGCAAAAGGAAAACACACCTCAACAGAACATTGTAATATGTTAATTAAAAATTAAAGAGAATAAATGCATAAATTTATACCAAATCGGATACCGTATTTTAAATGTTTTTTTGTTTGTATGTTTGTTTGTTTTGTCAGTATCGGGGATGAACTCACAACCTCGCTCCTGCCAAGCAAGTGCTCAAGCCACTGAACCAAACTCCTGGCCCTATTTTTTTTTTTTGAGTCAGGGTCACACTATGCAGTTCAGGCCAACCTTGCTCGTGTTGTAGCCCAAGCTGGCCTTAAACTCAAAACACTTCACCTACCTCAGCCTCCTGAGTGCTGGGATTAAAGGCATGCACCACCAGGCCCGTCTTGTATTTTAAATTTTAACAAATATTTGAGAATGTATGATATTTATTATATACCAGGCACTAGGGATACAGTCATAAATAAAACAGCTCCTGCCCTAATTGAGCTTAAATCTAGTGAGGGTAATGCACGTAGTAATCATGTGATATATGAAGTGCTGTGATGGAAGAACTATGAAGAAGAGGAAGTCCAGTTAGGGGATGTAAGATGACTGTGGCATTGGAGTATGGGATGTTATTTTAGGTACAAGGGTCAGAGAAGAGATCTCTTGAGGTGATATTTGGTGATGGGAGCCATATGGAGAAGAGTATTCCATGGTGGGAACAACATGTACAGAGGTCCTGAAGTAGGAGTGTTTCGTGTGTGGAGGAATAGTAAGCCATTGTGCCTAAAGCTGAGTAAGAGAAGGGGAAACTGGTAGGAAATGAAATTAGAGAACAAACAAGATTTGTTCTCTAAGTAGGACCTGGTAGGTCACTGGAATTATTTGGAAAGGAGCGAACATAATCTTACTTGAAATTCTAGAGGATCACAAAAGCTAGTGGGTCGAAAGTAGTCAACTAAGTTGAACAAGGGCAGAAGTGGTGATACCAGTGAGGAGAACATCCAGTGCTCCAGGTGAGGGATGGTGATGACAAGTCTGGAGAGAGAAATCTGAGTTGGGAAACATTTGGAAGCATTAGCATATAGATTGTGCTTAAGATCATGAGACTGAATGAGACTGAGACTGCTTACAGAAGGATTGCAGATAGGGAAGAGGTCTTCATACTAAACCCTGAACACTGATGTTTGAGGTAAGAAAAATTAGGAGCATTCAGCAAAGGAGGTTTAAAAGAATGCTTAAAAAGCCAAATGGAAATTATTTCAAAGAGGAGTCAGTTATTTATGATTTGTTAGATCTCATAGGTACTTGAGAGTTGACTAGTGGACTCAGAGAATCTATAGTAAACTTGGTAAAACTGAAGGCCCAGATGAACTAAGTTTATGGGAATGGGAGGCATTGTGGGTGAGACAGCTGTCTAAGGAGCTTTGGGGCTGTTGGAAAGAGGTTTTGTTTTATGGCTGATTTCTCCTTGTTTGTAGGTTAATGAAAATGATCTGGCTGAAAGAGGGGGGGAATAGTGCCAAAGCTTGGGAAAAAAAAAAAAAAAAGAAAACTTGAAATGAAGAAAGATGTTATTTAATTGATTTTAAAAAAATAACCAAATATTGGAAGGATCACCAGTGCTCCAGAAAAGGGGAAGGAACCTGAAAGGATACTAGCACTTAAAGCACTGTTTCTCAGATGTAAAAGCTCACTCAGGAGCTTGGTAAAGTAGACCCTTAGGCTTCCCTTCCTAATACTGTTCCACAGAACAGGTGTAGAGCTTAGAAATCTGACTTTCTAACCAAAACCTGCCCCTCTGCCGGACTCAGAGCCCAAAGCAGGTGGTCTGTGGATCTCATTCTGAGAAACACTGAGTTAGGGGAGAACCAAAAGGAAGGCGACAGTGGGGAAAAAGTACTCTCAAGAAGCCTAATAGGGTGTGAACTTCCATGAATGCTTCTCAATTTAAGATTACTTCATACAGAATAAAAATAATATAGTAATCAAATAACTCCTTGACACTTGACGTGTTTTTTCAGGGACAATGATTATTGCCCTCCACATTGTCAGTGCTATTGTTTGATGCAGAAACAACAGAAAAATCAGTAAGCAACATTAAAATCACAAGTCATGGCTCTACTTTAGCAAGTAAAGTTGGAGATTACGCTTTAGATAGAGATTTGACCATTGCTCCTTTGCTCTTAAAAATAAATATTCAAAGGCCGGGGTTTTAGCTCAGCAGCACAAGCTCCTACCTGACAAGCACAAGGTTGTGAGTTCAATCCCCGGTACAAAAAAAAATTTTTTTTTCAAGTAAACATTTCTCCAGAAATGGTATATAAATGACCAAGAAACTTCTGAAACAATACTCAGCATCACTAACCATTAGAGAAATGTAGATATGGAAACCATAATGAGTTATCACCTCACACTCATTAGGATAGCTACTTTTTTGTTAGTGTGTATTTGTGATACATAATATTTACATTTGTTTTGAGGTTTTCTTACATATATAGATCATGATTTTCAGTCCTCTTCTGCCTTCCTATCTCCCTTTGTTCTGTCCCCTTTCTCATCTACAAAATGTCTGCTTCCCTGTTTCCTATCCTTTATTTTACTCCTTTATGTATATTTTAAATTTCACATATAAGGTAAGCCATGTGATGTCTAACTTTCTGTGTCTGACTTATTTCACTTAACATTATGGTCTCAAGGTCCATTCATTTTTCTGCAAATGACTTGAACTCATTCTTTATGGCTGATTAAAATTCCACTGTGTATATACACCACATTTTCTTTATCCATTCATCTATGTACGGGCATCTAGGCTGTTTTCAGAATTAGAATTTGGCTGTTATAGTTACGCTGCTATAAGCATAATTATGCATGTATCACTGTAGTATGATGACTGTAACTGTCCTGGGAATATACCCAGGAGACCTATAGCTGAGTGAAGTGAAATTTTTGTTTATGGTTTTTTGAGGAATCTCCATACTGATTATTATAGTGGTTGTATTCATTTGCATTTCCAGCAGCAATGTACAAAGATTCCTTTTTCTTTATATCAACATCACACCATTTGTGTTTTTGTTCTTGATGATAGCTGTTCTGACTGGAGTAAGATGAAATTTCAGAGCTGTTTTGATTTGTATTTCCTTAATGGCTAACGATGCTGAATATTTTTTCAAGTTATTATTGGCCATTTGTACTTCCTTAGAGGAATGTCTGTTTTTCATTAGGTCATTTGAGTTTGGGGGTTTCATTTTTTGAGCTCTTTATATATTGCAGATGTTAATCCTATGTCAGAAGAGTAACTGACAGAATTTTTTTCCATTCTGCAGGTTGTCTCTTCACTTTGTTGTTTCTTTTGCTGTGCAGTAGCTTTTAATTTAATATTAATGATTCTTGGCATTATTTCTTATGCTATTGGAGTTCTGTTCAGGAAATCCTTGTCTGTGTTTTTGAATTCAAGTGTTTCCCCTCTACTATCTTCTGGCAATTTCAGCATTTCTGTTTTTATGTCAGAATTTGATGGTCGTTGGTCTGTTTTAATATTTTAGAACAGGGTGAAAAATATGGATGTAGTTTTATTTTTCTGCAAGTGAAAAACCAGTTTTCCCGAACCATTTGTTAAAGATGCTATCATGTCTCCAGCATGTTTTTGGCCTCTTTGTCATAAATCAAATTTTTCTGAAGGTTCATGGGTTGATTCTATGTCCTATACTGTATTTCACAGGCATGTATGTCTGTTTTTGTGCCAGAACCATAGTGTTTTTATCACTGTAGCTTTGTAGCATAACTTGAAATCCAGGTTTGTTGTGCTCTCTTACCTCATGATTGTTTTGGCTATTCTGAGTCTCCTTTGGTTTCTTATCAATCTTAGAATTGTCTTTTCTAACTCTGTGAAGAATGTGGTTGGTATTTTAGTAGGAATTACATTAAATCTATTAGCACTTTTGGTTATACAGCTATTTTACTAATATGTAGCAAATTTTTTGTGTCTTCTATGTAAACAATCATATCATATACAAATAAAGATGGTTTGGCTTTTTCCTTACTCGGATCCCTTGTGTTGCCTCCTCTTGCCTGGCTACAGTTTTGGGTTCTGTATTGAAGCAGCGTGGTGAGGGCAGACAACCTTGTCTCATTTCTTAATTTAGAGGGGTTATTTCCAGTTCTCTAGTTTGATGTTGGCCATGGGTTTGTTGTACATGGCTTTTATCAGTTTGAGGTAAGGTTTTTCTATACCTATGGGTTTTTATTATGAAGGAATCTTGGGTTTCGTCAAAACCTTTTTCTGTGTCTATTGAGATTGAGGCCTACAGATAGACCAACAACAGAGATGTAGGATAGAGAGCTGAGTAAACTGAGATAAGTCCTGGGAAAGTTAGAACACGGGAAGGAAACTCCCTGAAGTGTGCCATGGGAAGCTGGGGGCAGGAGCACAGGAAAAATCTGTTGTGACATCAGAGGCCTAGCCAAAATACAGCAACCCACTGTTTCAAAGGAAAAAGGCCTGGGTAAACTGAGATATACCCTGGGAAGCTGGGGATGCTAGGGAATTCTGCTCCTCCTGATGTCAGAAGCTTAGTTAAACTGCCAGCTGCATTGCTTCATTGTCTTATTTTCGAGTATCTCTAAAGTAACCCCCGAAGTATATATTAACCTCTGAATTTGGGCGCCTCCTTTGTGTCCTCCCTCGAAGTCCCTCTGGGCTAATGAAAACTTTTGTTTTCTCTAATAACTACATTTGGCTCATTCACCACTGCTATGTCCCTGGACTTCATACTTAGTGGTCTTCAGAGCCCAGAAGGAGGAAAGAATTGGTTATAAGATGATCTTGTGATTTTTATCCTTGATTCTATTTTTGCAGTGTATTACATTGATATCCATATGTTCTATCAGCCTTAAAGACAACTTGATCATGATGTACTGTAGTCTTTAATGGATTCTGTTTGCAGGTATCTTACTGTAATTTTCATGTCCATGTTCAACAAGGGTATTGGCCTATGGTTTTTGTTTGTTTTGTTGAGTCCTTATCCAGTTTTGATATTAGGGTGATGTTGGCCTTGTGGAATGAGTACTCCTTCTCTTTCACCTTCATGAAAGAATTTGAGGAATGTTGGTTTTAATTCTCTGAAATTCTAGTAAAACTGAGGGTGACTCCATTGGGTGCTGGGCCCTTCTTATTTGGTAGCATTTTTATTTCATTGCCTGTTACTAGTCTCTTCAGGGTTTTTATATCTTCTCTGTTTAATTTTGTAAGTCATATGTATCAAAGAATTTATCCATCCCCCCATCCTCCAACTTATTACAATATAAGTTTTCAAAATACAGTGAATCAGTGTTACATATAAAAAAAGATGTAAAACAAGATATACAAGTGTGTAGGAAATTAAAGATTGACTTACAGTGGTCAGCCACAGAGTTGGATGAGAAAGTATGCAGAGGATGTCTGCACACTGGAGACCAAAGGTTTCAGTCCAAGTTCTGAAATTCACTGCAGTGTCCTGTGTAAGTCCGTATAAGGAGGCCTGTTGGCCAGCTGGAAGGCAGAAGAGTCTATGAGGGAAAGTTGAAGAGTCTATGCTGGAAGCTGAAGGATTTGAGGCAAAAGCCAAAGAGTCTGTGCTAGAAGCCAGGAGATGACGTCCAAGCAGAAGGCAAGGACTGGAGCTCCTCCGAAGAACAGACGCAAGTCTGTCCTCATTTCCCTTTTATACCATCCAGGCGATGAGCCACCCTAGGGTGTAGAATTGCTGAGCTCATTTAATTAAGCTTTTGAACTTCTCAAGTTGACACAGTCAGTCAACGATTACATACAGTAATACCTCAGTTTGTGAACAGAGGCATTCAGCAAAATTTTGCTATCATTTGCCAACTCTGCATTGGGTGACATTGAATGTAATGGGGAAATTTGATTCAGTTTGCAACCAAAATTGTGGAATGAATTAAGTTTACAAACAGAGTTTCTTAATCCTCTGAATTTCAGTGGTGTCATTTGTGATTTCACGTTTTTTATTTCTAATTACATCAATATGGGTCTTTTCTCAGTTTCTTTTTGTAAGTATGGCTAAGGGTTTATCTTACTTATCCTGTCAAAGAACCAGCTCTTTGTTTCATTGGTCTTTTGTATTGTCTTTTAACCTTTTCCTTTCTGACCTTTATATAATTTATTTCTTTATACGTAGTTTTGGGTTTGGATTGTTCTTGTTTTTGTAGGACCTTTAAGTTGTATCATTAGGTTAGTTGCAGTAGTTCTGTTTTCAAGTGTAGGCACTCACACCTATGAACTTCACACTTAGAACTGCTTTCCTTGTGTCTGGCAGATTCTGGTATGTCATATTTGCAGTATTATTTGAGTCTAGAAAATTTTAAATTGCCAGATTTCTTTTATTAGCCATTGATCATTCAAGATGTATTTAATCTCCATGTGTTTGTGTAGTCTGCATGGTTTTTGTTTTGTTTTGTTTTTTACTGTTGATGTTTAGTTTTGCTTTATTGTGATCTGATAAGCTGTAAGAGCCTCTTTCATTTCTTTTGTATTTATTGAGACATGCTCTGTGACTTGAAATACAGTCTATTTTGTATGAAGTTTAATGGGCAGCTGACTAGAATGTATAGTCTGGTGTAATGATAGATGAAGCACTCTGTAGATATCTGCTAAATTCATTCTAGCGTCTTTTAACTCTGATATTTCTTTTTTGATTTTTTTGTCTGGTTGAGCTATCTATTTGTGAAAGTGGGATATTAAAGCCCCCCACTACAATTGTATTATATTCATCTACCCTTTTGTATCAAGTAGTTTTTGTTTTATGAAATGCTGTATGTCAGCATTCACTGTATATATATATATTTACAATTGTTACCTCTTCTAGTGAATTGTTCCCCTTATCAGTATATCTTTGTTTCATTTTATCAGTTTTGGTTGGAAGTCAACTTTATGAGAAATTAGAATAGCTACTCCTACTTGCTTCTAGGCCCTGGCTACATGGAGTATTGCTTTCTGTAAGATAGCCACTTTTAAAACAACAGAAAATAACAAGCACTGGTGAGGATGTGGAAATATTAGTACCCTGATACTCTGTTGGTGATGAGATTGTTATAATGGTGCAGTGATGCTTTGGAAAATATTGTGGTAGTTCCTCACAAAATTAGAACTGTCATGTGATTCTACTCCTGGATCTGTATCCAAAAGAATTGAAAACAGGTTCTTGAAGAGATTTTCACACACATGTTGTTATGGTTTAGGTCCAAAATGTTCTCTAGAAGCTTCATGTATTCAGAGATTGCATTGTGGGGACGCCAAACTTACCAGTGGATTAATGTGTTGAAGACTTCATAGGTTACTATGCTGTTAGGTGGTGGGACCTGGACAGAAGAGTTGGTCGCTGAGGGCAGGACCTGAAAGGGTATTCTTGTCTTCAGCTCCTCCCTTCTCTGCTCCTTAGCTGCCACGGGACAAGCAGCTTTCCTTTGTCATGCCCTTCCCCAGCCATTTCTGCCTTGGAGCCAGCCAACCATGGATTGAAACTGTGAACCAAAATATACCTCACCTCCCTTAAGTAATATCAGATATATTTCTACCCACTAGAAGCTAATACACATGTTCAATAGCAGCATTTTCATAGTAGCAATTGAGTGGAAAGAACCTAAAACTAACATTTCAGGAGTTTCCCACCTGCATTACTTTTCCCTTGATGAAAAGGTCATTTGGGTCCTTTATTGGGGAAAACAAAGAGAAAACTAAAGAGAAGTCAGGAGTTTTCTTAAGGGCTCTTCTAACTATTCTTAAAAGTCATAACTCAAAGTGTTTGACCTTTCACGTTTTCCGGTATGGGCTGCTAATGATTTGAGACTCTAGAAACTCCCTACTTCATATTTACCTAAATAGCTTTTCAGTTGACTGGTAAAGATTAGTTGACCCCCATCTAGATAAAGTTGTTAAATAGCATTTTAGCCAGCTCCCAGCATTTATTCTCTTTAAGATTCCTTAGAATTTTTAAGTTACTGAACCTTTGGATAGATAGAAAGTTTGTACTCCTAGGATTACATATTCCGAAACTTCCACCACTGCATGTCCTCCTTGAACCTAGATTCTCTCAGTTTGCCAGAAATAGTTACTTAAGTTTACAGAGTATAGTGGATCGCTGGGATTCACAGAGGTTACATTCCTAGAGCACCTGTGAATTGTGAAATACCACAATTTCAGATAGGATCAGAAAAATTCCAATAAATTCTTAATTTTATAGTTTGAACCCTGAATATGCTTTGTCTCCTGAAGTTATGTAATTTAACTTAATAAAATACTATTACCAAAGCCTTAGGTGCAGGGCATTTTAGCGCCATCTTAGGGATTTAAGAACAAAACCAAAGGGGCTGGGGATTTCTCAACAGCATAAGCGCCTGCCTGGCAAGTGCGAGGTCATGAGTTCAATCTCCAGTACCAAAAAAAAAAAAGAACAAAACCTGGAACACTTGAGATTGCTAGCTGCATGTGGCACAGCAGTCTGTTAGGATGTGGGAAGATGGGATACAAGGCAACAGCCAATCAGCAGCGAAGAGAACTGAATAACTCTCAAATTGGGGAATTCCAAACCTCCTGCCAAAAAAAATAATTGCAGAGGATATTTGGTTTCCGAGAATTGCGAGTTTCCATGAACAATTATTAGTTAGGTTGTACAGAAAAATCTATGAATGATTGAGGCCATGAACTGTACTATTTATTTATAAGTGTCTTCGTGTAACCTGCTGGCCTTTTGTGGTTACTTTTATATAGCACAGTAATCATTACATGTATATGGGAGTTAAGGACAAGCTGTTTTAAAATTTTTATCTGTGTGGAAGAAATAATAGAATAAACAAATCATAACTTGAAGATCATGATGATATTGATTTAGGCTAAGATCAATGGTAAGTTGGTAAACATCTTTACAGTGGGGAATTCAAGTTGATATCAACTGAGCCAACTAATAATGGGACCATTGTACATTATATGCTTTGTGATAAGGCATAGTATGGAGTACAAAGCAGAAATGAGCCTGAATTTAAGCTCAGGCTCACAGTAAATACAAGAGTAAATTAAGTAGCCAGAAACAAAATCAAAACAAAACAAAAAAAATCCAGAATGTAGGACATTCTAGAGGACAACAGACCTGGTTGCTTCAGCAGGATGAAGGCATGGGGGTAAAAGGGAGAGACTATTCTGTAGTAGAAGAGATTGAGGTGGGGTGGGTAGACAGTGAAGTGCAGAAACTTTTAGTATTGCTGCTTATAATGATGGCATAGCTGTGTAAGGAAAATGTGTCACAGTAAAAGACACATTGCCACTCATCCATCTCACAACACACTCCCTTGCTTCAAGCACACTCTCTCATCATTCTTGACACTTTCTGAAGCTATTCTGGAAATACTGTTGTGTATCTTTAAGAGGTATGATCAAAAATCATACTGACTGCTGCTGCTGAGTGCCGTCCAACAAGAAGGTAGACCTGTAAAAACCATGATGCTCTGTCCTCATCTGCCTTATCACCAGAGCTAGCACTGTGTGACTTCTGGCTCTTCCACAAAGTCAACATGGCCATGAAAGAGAAACGTTTTTGTTATATTGAGACACTGAGGCAGCTACAACAGCTCAAGTAGTCATAAAAGACTTTCAGAACTGCTTCAGAAAGTGGCAAGAGGTTAACTGTTCCAAGTAAGGGGGACTATTTTGAGGAGAATTAATGGCAGTGTGTTTTTTACTGTAATAATTCTTTTAAAATTTAAGCATTCACTGTATGTTTTGGTCATCTCTTGTATATTCTAATGGAGTGTAATAATTTGATGACTTGGATTTTTTTAAATGTACTACAAGAAGGGAAGCTGTCTTCCAGTTGCTGGAACAAAATACCCAACACTCATACTTATTCTGGCTCATGGTTTTAGACCATGGTTAGCTACCTTGAGGCACAAATATATGGCAGAGGAAAAAATGCTGAACCCAGCAAACAAAGAGAAGGAAGGAGCTGGGGGCAGTAATGCACTCCAGTGAGCCCCCTCCAAGCAGGCCGCACTTCCTAGCAGCACGTTCAACTACTGAACTCATCACTGGGTAAATCCATTGGTGAGTACAGTGCCCCCACAGTCTAATCATCTTCCACACACAGGGCAATTGGGGGGACATAAACAGGTAAATATGTGGATTGGTTATCTCTGGGTGGCAGATTAAAGACAGTGGATTTTGTTTCCCTTTAATACTTTTTAGTATGATGTCAATTTTGGAGGAATATAAGACTAACTTATTTACACTTAGTTTTCAAGGTTTCTTACAAGGCACAGTTTTTTGATCTGCACCCTCCCCCAAGAAGAATCATTGCTTAACTAGTGGTTTAGGCAGTTCTGCTTTTCCAGGGTAGCAGCTGCACTTTTCATTTTATTTCATTGGTTTATATCAGCCCATGGAGCACAGAAAAGAACTTGTGGAGAATAGAAGAGTGTCTTAGATATGAAGTAAAAACTACTGATGAGAAATTAGAATGAGTAATAGTAATAGCAAACAGTTATGCTTTGCTTGCTATATGCCAGATGTTTTTCTAAATGCTTTATATATACATATAATGTGATCTGTACAACCCTATGAGGTAGATTGTATGGCTATCCGCTATCCCCATTTCTTTGAGGAAACAGAGGCACTGTGAAGTTAGTGACCTGAAATTACACAACATGTAGTTGGAGGGGCAAGTATCAATTGCACTGCCACAGTTTCAACACCACAGTATTCTTCTAGACATGGTGTTGCACAAAATACACAAGAATCTGGTGCAGAGGCTCCAGGTGAAGCAACAGAAGCCTCACAGTATGTAATCTGTTTCAGGTGAAGATTCTGAAAATGATTCTGATTTTGATGAGAGTGAAGATAATGAGGAAGACTTCACTATGAGAAAAAGTAAAGTAAAAGAAAATAAAAAGAAAGAAGTGAAGGTAAAATCCCCAGTAGAAAAGAAAGAGAAGAAATCTAAATCCAAATGTAATGCTTTGGGTAAGCTTGGTGCAAGACATTTAATTTTATAAAGCAAATGTGTTTCATTTGTTTGCTGTATTTTTCTGTAACATTTTGCTAATGTTTGTTTCTATTTAAAATATAAAAGGATGCAAGATAGGGGTGGGGAACGGAAGACAGCTGGGAGCACTAAGCTGCATTAACAGTGTAGTACCTAGTGTGTCTGACCGGCCTTCAGGGCTCTCCACCACCCCTGCGAATACTCAGTCACCTGCATGCGGATGGGGAGAAAGTGGAGGCTCAGAGAGGTTACGTGTTTGTTGGAAATCTTGCCTCATAGACGCCAGGGTTGTCCACTCAGTTCTGGCCCCATTATGTTCTCTGTACAAATTAAACAGGGACATGCTATTCTTAGTTTCAGCTTTGATGCTTGACCAAGTCTTCATTTGAGAGTTCCTTTGCTATGTGTTTAAGACACTTTCTGCTTTTTAAGTTTTTTCCCCAAAATAGATCCAATTAGAAGCCAGTTTTATCGAATAACTTGGAATTTGTTCTTGTTGTTAAGGAAGTTATGATATTTTTGAATTCATTATGTATGATAGATTATCGGGGCTTTTTGCTTTAGTTTGGTTTTGTTTTATTTATTGGTACAAATTTTTCTGCCTTATGTTTTAAATACATATTTATTTGAAAGTAAAATTTTCCTGACTTAGACTTTCTTTTAATAAGAATTCCTCTCACCGTTAATAACATGGTGCTGAATACCAAGAAGCAAACTTTAAATACTTTTTTTTTTTTTTTGTCGTTACTGGGGATCGAACTCACAACCTCGCACCTGCCAAGCATGTGCTGAAGCCACTGAGCCAAACTCCCAGCCCTAGTTTTTTTGAGGCAGGGTCGTACTATGTAGTTCAGGCCGGCCTTGCTCACATTGTAGCCCAAGCTGGCGTCAAGAAAAACTCACAGTGCTCCACCGACCTCAGCCTCCTGAGTGCTGGGATTAAAGGTGTGCATCACCACGCCTGGCTCAGAATTTAAATACTAATTGAGATGTATTCTCTCCTCTGCTCTATTTTGAGTTAATGAGGTTTTAGATTTTTTTTAATTATTAACATGTCACTGCTTTCCACAAATTAGATTTTAAGTGTAGGAACTCTTAGAGATAAAGTATGTATTCGCTTCCTATCGCTGTAATAATAAATTACTGCAAACTTAGTGGCCTAAAATAACATGTATTTGTATTTTATAGTTCCAAAGGCCAAATATGCAAAAATGACCAAAATTTAGCTGTCTGCAGGGCTGTACTCCTTTGCCTAAGGCCTTTAGAGAATCGCTTTCCTGCCTTTCCAGTCCCTAGAGGGCACCTGTGTGCCGTGGCTCTCAGCCCAGTTCCATCTGGCTTTCTCACGTGGTGTGGTTCTGTTTCTCACTTCAGGTATTTATAAAAACCTGGGGATTGCACCACACCCATCCAGATTGTTCAGCAGAATCTCCCCAGAGCCTTAGTTTATATCTGCAGAGTCCTTTTTGCATGTAGGAAACATTCTCACATGCTCTGGGAGTTATGACACAGATGCATGTTTGAGGGGCCATTATTTTGCCTACTATAAGACATAATGTGAAGAAGTCATTAACAGTATGAATATATTTTATATTTTCTTTAGATATTAGTGCTTCTTCACTGAGGCACACTCAAAAGTTCAGTTTCCAAGTTGAGATTTACTGTCTAAAATCTTTTCTATATACCTTGGAGCAAGTTGCTTCATAAGGAACCTTAATATATAATGTTGAAATTAAAATTTGTTAAGAAATAGGATTAGGAATTAGAAAAATTGGTTATATTTTTAGTCGTACAGATAATGTGTTGAATAGCCTTTGAGAGTCTTATTCAGCACACATTACTTTCCCTTGATAGAGAAATTTTGAAAGCAGTACTGTCCAATGTGGTAACCACTAGCCACATGACTATATTACATTTAAGTTACAATTAAACACAATTTGAAAATCAACTTCTCAGTTTTGCTAGCCATATTTCAAATACAAAGGGACTCTGTGGCTACCACACTGGACAACACAAAATATAGGAAATGTCTGGCATCACAGAAAGTTCTGTTGGACAGAACTATCTAGCAGGATACAGATACAACATTAGGAAGAGTATACAGTGAAATTGTTCGTATTCATACTCACTAAAAAGCAGTCCTTATCTGAAAATGAGTTTATATTCCTCGTCTTAATCTACCCTCACCCCCCTCCCAGACTCGTTTGCATGGTCTGCGAAGTTCTTCATAAGTGACTGTGCCCTGCCTGTATCTCTCACCTTCTCCCATCCTCAAGATTCCTGCCCCAGTACTGACCTTGGAACTTATCACTGTCTGCTCCTTCTACCTAGAAAACTTCCCTCAACTCTTCCGTCTTGGTTTGGCTCAACCATCTCACCTACTTCTCTGACTTCTAAATACATATACCAGATTAGAAGTTCCCGTTACCTCTAGAGTGTGGCATGCTCCTTAGCAAGCTGCATTAGACTCTCTTCTTTCCTGTCCTTCCCCCTGGAGTTCCATGACAGGAGCATGAATTTCTTGAGGGCAGGATCCATGAGTTGTATATATTCTTTGTAACTGCAGAGCCTGCTATGATGTTGATGAGACACTTGTGAAGTAGTCATAAGTATAGATTTCCAAGTCAAATCTGGTTTCTAATCCTGGCTTAGACACTAGCTGCCAAAGCACAGGCTAACTGCTTAGTTCTCTGTTTCCTTAGCTAACAGTGGGCATAGCAAAGTCTGCCTCTAAGTTGTAAAAGGTGAAAGATAATGAATGTGAAATCACATTGCCTGGTTTGTAAATGCTCATAAAAGATGACTCTCCTTAGGCTTTTGATAAATGTTTATTGTCTAATAAGAGTTTGCCAAGTTTATATTGCCGTTTTAATTTTTCATAAATTATGAAAGTTTATAATTTTTACACATGCATGCTGCACTTGAAGTTCATCTTCTTATATGACAGACTGCTTTATGTATATTTTTCAAACAAGTGACTGCAGTAGACTCTTCTCCAGCTACAATCAAATCAGAATCTCAGCCCTTGGCAAAGGAGGTTTCTTCTTCAGAGGCCACTAGGAAGCCATTACAGATACGTAGTCCTTCAGCTGAAAGCAGGAGACCAAAATGGGTCCCACCAGGTATGGTATGTTTATGGTCATGGCAGGGTCTTAGCGATTTCCTACTGGTGAAGTTTCTCCTAGTTAATAAAGTTGCATATGAGCATTTTGCCGTATTTTTGCATATTCTTCAAAACCAATGTTTTTAGTTGCTAGTTTTATCATCATTTAACCACTGTTATTATTAGGCAACCAGGTTGTATATAATTATTCATTATAAATAAGGTTGCAATAAAAATAAATATCCTTATTTTAGAAATCTTTCTTCATTCCTATTTTAGTAGAATAAAATTTCTGGCACCTCTATTTCTTCCTGATAGGGCCCACACTATTTCTTTATTTCTTCCTAATCTTTTAAAAAATTCTTGCTACTATAACAGTGTCAAGAAGTGTGAGAATTTGGGATTCCTGACATATGCATTTCTGGCAACAAATCCTTTGCCCAGGACCTGCGGGTCTCTCCATTCTTACTGAGACCTTGAGGCCTATCCATGGCAATCCAGGCATTTAACGAATTTCTGAGCAAAGTCAGCCTCTGGATCTTAGAAACTTCTTTTTGTTTTCTCTGAATTCACAGCCAAGTGTTGCCAATCCTTTAAAATTTCCTTGAACTTTACCTTCTTGATATTACTAAAACCCTAATCCAGGGCCACATAATTGCTGCCTTCCCCACTAGTCCTGTATCTACTTTTCTCTGGCTAACCAAAACCTTTACTTTAGTGAAATGGACCCATGTTTTATCTTCTTTTGTCTGACTCTCTATCAGTTTCCTGTGTGTTTCTTCACATCCCCTCTGCCTTCCTGTGTTCTTCCCAACCTAGCATGTTTACTTTGCTCTTTTTTTTTTTTTTTTTTTTTTGGTACTGAGACTGAAACTCAGGACCTTGTGTTTACCAGGCATGCGCTGTGCTGCTGAGCTATATCCCTGGCTTACTTTGCTCCTTTTGAATGACCTTCCTTGATTGGCCCACACGTCACTCCGTGGCGGTAAACAGTGTAAACACCCAGAAGTAGGTTTGGCAGTGAGGCTGCATGAGTATGTAGTCTAGTGAATCCTCATTTCATCATTGGGGATATCAGGGACTAACGCCCAATTCAAAGACCTTCCTGGTTTAAAAATTCAAAGGTTTTTAATAATGACTTAAAAAGTTTTTTGCGAAAGGAAGGGAAAGGTAGGTTAATTATTGACATAATGATACCATATCATTCAAAGAGTTTCTGAGAACAATGAACGATTACTCACTGAAAGAAATTATAATAATTACAGAAATTAAAAGGCATAATCAAAAAGATAAAGAGGACATAATGGAATATGGATGAGGAGTTAATATAACACAGGCAATGCTTCCTGTGACAGTGTGTGTGATGGGGTCAGACAAGTGCTGTGAATGAGTGAGTTGGCCCTGCAATAGACCTGAGCGGGGCTGTGTTGGACTTGATAGTGCACACCCGCTTTGAGGGTACAGTGCTACCCAAAGCCATCTGATTGTTCCCATGTTTGCATGCAGGGTTATGGGCCTGATCTTTGCAGACTGGATGAAGAGAAACTAGAAATCCAGATTTTAATGTGAAATCTCATTTTTAAAATTTAACCTTTTTAATACTACATAGACCAAACATCATGTCTGAGAGCTCGATTTGGCCTTCAGCTCGCCAGTTTTTTATTTGTCTTACACAATAAGAGAAGTTGGTCAGGATCCCAAAGGGAAAATAAAAAAGAAACATACACATACCAATGCCCTTCAGCTATAATGTACGAAGTCCCACTGGTAATGAGTGAAACCATTTAAATTTTTACTTAATAATTGAAAAATAGACTCTTTTCAAGGAGTACTTGTAAAACTTGCAAGACTTCAAATAGGATCTCATCCTATTAAAAAGGTTTTGCACATCAAAAGAAATCACCAATGGAGTGAAAAGAAAACCCATGAAATGTGAAAAAATTTCAGCCAACTATCTCTCAGACCAAAGACTTCTATCTAGAACATATAAAGAATAATAAAAAATTCAAAGACCCAATCCAAAAATGGGCATCTGAGATAAATAAACACTTCTCAGATAAAGAAATACAAATGGCAAATAAATATATGAAAAGATGTTCAGTATCACTGGTCATTCAAGATATGCAGATTAAAAAACACTGAGATTCCATCTCCAGAAACAATAGCCAAGATCAAGAAATCAACCAATAACAAATGCTGGAGCGGCCATGGGGAAAAGCGAACCCTTTTCCAATGTTGGTGGGAGTGTAGATTGGTGCAACCACTGTGGAAATCAAGTGTGGAAGTTCCTCAAAAAGCTAGGATTAGAGGTTCCATTTGACCCAGCATCTGGGCCTTTTGCCAAAAGAATTGAAAACATCTTACCACAGTGATATATGTGCACCCATGTTTATTGCAGCACAGTTTATAATAACCAAATCATGGAAACAACCCAAATACTCATCAACTGAGGAATGGATAAAAATGTATTTTTATACAATGGAGTACTACTCAGTCATACAGGAGGATCTCATTGAGGCTTTTATAGGTAAATGGTTGCAACTAGAGACCATACTCATAATCAAAATAAATCATAGTCTCATATATAAACATCAATCATATTATCTCCTAGTGTGAGAAACTGAAAGAGTAAATAAGATCCAAAAGGTACAATAAATATTGTGGAAGGAGAAAAAGCTACTCAAAAGGAAAGAACAGCTAGGATGGGGGAAAGGAGAAAAAAAGGAAGGGGGGAAAAACGTGTGTGTGTGTGTGTATACACACACACAAATATATGTATATGATAGCTAAGATAATTGTACTACTAATTCTAATAGTTCATGCAAAGGAACAGCTAGTATATATTTATTTTGTTTGTTTGTTTTTGCGACAGGGTCTCGCTATGCAGTTCATGCTGGCCTTGAGCTCACTTTGTAGCCCAGGCTGGTCTCGAACTTGCAACGATCCTCCGACCTCAGCCTCCTCAGTGCTGGGATTACAGGTGTACACCACCATGCCCAGCAGTTAGTGCTTATATTGTTTGATCAGTTTTGCATGCCTATGTCTGGTAATCTGAGCAACCATTTTGAAAATAACTATATGCAATGTAAACCAGTGTTAATTTCCTACCATGTTACTTTGAAATCCTATATCATTTTTGTTGTTGTTTTGTCTTTTTTTTTTTTTTTTTTTTTTTTTTTTTTTTTTTTTTGTTCTCTTAAAAAAATCTTGGAGGACTTTAAAAAATACGTTAGATTTTTGTGTTACTTTATAAATTGTACTTGGGTACATTTCTTTATGCATGTACAATCAATGTTATTTGCTCTAAGCTTTGTTATTTCAGTTGTCATGGTTAAGTTTTGTTTTATTATCTTGGCCTCCAGATAGTTGAAAATAGGTACTACAGGTTGATTATCCCTTACTCAAAAGTGTTTGGGACCAGAAAGTTTTCCAGATTTCCAAGTTTTTAGAGTTTAGATTTTCATATTAAGTATGTTCAACTTGTGTTCTTTCTGCTCTTTAACTACTTTCCATACTTTTGATTTAGTTTATTCCTTGGTAGACCCTGGAAAGCAGAGTGATGCGTAACTTTTTTTTGTCTTCCTGATTGGGGAAAAAAAAAATTAATCTTTGTTAAGAGATTTCTGACATCAGCCTTACATTTTATGTTTTCTTTTCAGCATCGTCTGGCAGTAGCAGCAACGACAGCAGCCCACTGGCAGGCATGACTGTTAGGTCTCCAAATCAGAGTCTCCGCCTTGGCTTATCCAGATTAGCACGAGTTAAACCTCTCCATCCAAATGCCACTAGTAGCCAAGTGTGGTAACAAAGAAATAATTGATTAAGAGAACCAGTTTTGCAAGTGTGTTTATAGTTGATTTGTATTTATAATTTCAAAGGGATTGGTAATATAGAGGAATCCTTTAACATGTCATGGAAATGATCTTTAAGATTATGGTTCTCTGAAAAGCTCTTCAGGACTTCGGGAGAAGTTTATTTATTTATTATCTTCTCACGCCATTTCTTCTGAAGAGCATACTCTGCTTTCTTATGTATCATAGGTCACTGTCATTAGTCAGTGGCAGTTTGATGTGGAGGAAGTCTTGTCTTTTGGCATGATGTTCCTTCCTAGCTCTGTCTAGTTCGTTTCTTTCAGGAGACATTTCTGAACTCCTATAAGCTGTTTAAGCTGCATTGTCCATTTTATTGCAAGGATGTTTTATATTTTGTCCAAATCTTACAGTAAAAATTAGAACTATTGTGCAAATTAAAATGGCATCCCTTAATTGGAAATAGATGGTTATTGTATAGCAAATAGAATTTAATGACATTTTACAAATTTTTCACTGTCAAAAATCTTAAATAAATTTTTGAAATGCTCTTTTCTTTGATACCATTGCAACCACCTGTCTCTAATTGTCTACAGTTTATAATAAAATAAGAATACTACAAAGAATGTTAGTCTTTTTGTTGTAGACACAACCAAAGGGAAGCTGTTTCTTAAAGTAGTCACTTTATATTAAGCCAGTACTTTAAATACTGGTTTTGAAATACATAGTTGTCTCTGTTATAGTTTTAAATAATAGGTTTTTAGGACACTTCGATTTCAATTTATTATGAATAAAAATGGTAATGAATATATTGTGAGAATTTCAAACTGCTCATGATCACTTTTTAGTAAAAAAAAAATCAGTTGTTAACCTTAAACAGTGTATAATATGTAGCTCAATTCTTGCTTCATGGAAACATCTGTGTTAACATGAAATTAGTGATTTTGAATTTTGATTAAATAAGCACTTAACTATTGCTGTTGTGTAATTCTTTTTAACCTAATGGACATTTTTATGCTGTCATTTATCACCTCACCTATTCTACCCACCCCTGTTAGTAAAACATACTTTATGGTTACATAGCATTGAATTTCTCTATATGGTATAATTCAACAGTGAACATTAGGAACTCACTCTGTACCAGCTTCTGGTATCATGACTGCTTATTTGACACCAGCATGATGAACTTGTTTCTGTCTTACTCATATTAATAGTGTCTATTTGAAATTTTCCTCTAAGTGTTAAAATTGGCCTGGATGATAGAGCTAATAATCTTCAATTGCCAAACCTCAGTCGATCTTACACACCCTATTCACTTATTAAAGCATCTTTTCCTCTGGCTCATGTGACACCTTATGTAATTCTCTCCCTTCCTCCCTGCCTACTCTTCATCATTTTGCAGCTTTTTAAGCTTTTGTGTCACCGACATCCACTTCTCCTACCATGATATCATGTTCTGTGTGATTTCATTTTCCCCCTACTCCCCAGCCACTTTTTAGTTTTGATGAGCTCAAACTTCAGTGGTCCCCTATTTGACAGTGATTACCAAACCAGGCTCTTTGGCCTCCATCTTGCTCTTGACACAGACCTGATGTGTAGTAACTCAGTCTTCACATCCCTGTCTCCCTACTCCTGTAGGGTTTCCTGTTAGTAAATGATACACCTGTCAACACAGGTGCCTTCTGAGGTGTAGTCCTCACCCTTCACACTCAGTAACTAAAGCCTTTCATTGTCTGAATTTCTCCAACTACTCTTCCATTTGCTCTTACTCTGAAAGTACATCTTTTACTCTTCTAACCAGCATTCTTGCCTTGATTCATGACTATTCTTACCTATACTCCATATTGCTAATGCCACAGGGAGGTCTCTAAAGATCTAAGCTCAAACACCCCTTGCTTATAGTACACACACCCCTCAGCCCATCTCGTTCTCAGGCTACCTCTGGCTGACCCTCGCTGCCTCTTCAATTTTGGCTTACTGTTTAGTGCTGCTTACTGAGCTTTCGCAGGGCTCTGGGCCTTCAGGCAGGTGGGGACTTAACTTGCTTTCCTTGTGTGGCTTAGCTGCTACTTGTCCTTGACTCAGATTAACTCAGCTTTGCTTGTCCTTTCTCCCTTCTCTAGTCTGCGCTCTGGGACAAGCTATCACTGGGTTACATGTTTCCTTCTTAGGCTTCCTAAAACCTGGTACAAACCAAACACTCAAATAGTGTTCATCTGATGAATAAATTACATCTGGAATTTTTGTTACATACCACAATGTACTTGTTTTGAAAAGAGGAAATAAAGAGAATTTTATGTATCTTTGTCCTGGGGTTTCATTTAGTTCTCTATCAAAGAACTGGGGCGAGGGAAGGGGGTGAGAGGAAAAATCTTTAGGCTGATGTGAAAGGTGGTTTAGGACTAGACCAGAGCCTAAGCCCATTAGCTCCTCAGTCACAAAAAGGGTAGAAATCGTTTCTATGGCGACCGGAGGTGGGTGTGGCCCTTCACTGCTCTGGGGCGTCGCTAGTCCTGGCCGCAGCAGTACAGAGCTGGGTGCATCTGCCGGATGCAGCTCCTCCCACCTGCTACCCCAACCCGAAAAGAGTAAGAGCTTGGAATCACACTGCTTTGCAGTAGATGTAATCCCGGGCCAGCTGGGGTCTTTTGGGAAAATGCATGGGGGCGCGAAGCGGGAGGAGGAGGATCAAAGGCTTGCGGAAAGCAGAAAAGTAGATGAGGAGGTGCGCGCACCTGAGAGGAAAGCACTATTTTAGACCTTGCCAGCAAGTGAACCCTCAGGACCCTATCAATAGAACGTGGCACCGCAGACTCCAGCAGAGTGCAGGAAAGAGAGGAAAGGGATTGAACGGAGCTCCTAAGAACTACCCTGAACCTGAGCTTCCACCCCAACCCCGACAACCTGGGGCACGAAATTGCTGATCCCCTTTGCTTTCATTGCATGTGGGCTTGGTGGTCATAAGCAGGTCTGCGACATGCGTCTGGCATCCACGAGGATCTGGACGCCTTGAGCACGTTCTCACGCACCCCTTATGCCTGGCGTCTGTTCAGCGGGAAGGCAACTCTTTGGCAGAAGACCAGGTTGAGGTGTGGAGGGTCCCACGTCCACAACATTTTGCTCTCTGAGCACTACTGGCTCTCAGGAAATACCCAGTGTTAACGACGTTTTCCTTTAAAGGGCGCTGAACAACACATACAATTTAAAAGTCTAGTTCACTTGTGGCTTTGCGGTTTGAAATGTCCATCACACCCCTGATGGCCTCTCCGACATGTTTTAAATGACTGCCAGCATTGCCAATCTTAATTCAGGCTTGACTGTTCAAGCTTCATTGGAGACTGGTGAGAGTACAAGGCCATTTAAATGGAAAAGTTCACACTGTTGAGCCACCTAATAGAAATGTCCCTTGTCTTGTGAGAGGGATTTAATCACCTGAGTGTGGTAAACTTGTCAAATCTCAGCCTTCTAAGGAATTCTGACATGGGTGGTACGTCATTGCCCTGGGACTGGAGCCTTGTCTAATTCAGCCCTTATCCAGAGAAAAAAGGTAAACCCATAGGAAATCTAGAAAGTAAAGCAGAACATCCCCAATACAAGCTGACTCTATCATGCCTGGATTGTTATCATAGGAGAAGGATTTTTCCTGTTCTTCTTCTCCTCTTCCTCCTCCCTTCCCCTCCTCCTCCCCTCCTTTTTTTTTTTTTTTGTTTGTTTGTTTGTTTGTTCGTTTGTTTTTTGTTTTTTGTTTTCTTCTCTGCAGTACTAGGCGTGGAGTCCAGGGCCTTGCACATGCTAGGCAAGCACTCTACCACTGAGCTACATCCCCAGGGTGGGAAAAAGAGTTTGAAGAAACCCACAGAATCCTAAAGTTGGGTGGGTGCAGGGGAGAGAAACAAGTTTTTTCTATTCAAGTTTTGAAGTCAAAAACTCCAGTAGAAACAAGGGTGGATTTGTTCTCTACTGCTCCACAGAGGATAGTAAGGTTGAATGGAAGGTATTTTCCTCAGTGTTGTTCTGCAAATAGTTGTCATGTACCAACCCTATGTAAAGTAATAGCCAAATGTGAAGTAGATTGCTTGGATAAATAGTGTGCTGTCTGAGGAATATTCCAGCACACACAAGTGATTGTCAGTAAACTATAAAGGGGATTTCTGCCTGGGGTGGGAAGTTGGATGAGATGGTTTCTAAAACCTCTTCCAGCTCTTATGTTTGTGAATCACTGGACCATGAAAAATTTCAAGGTTATAGGCAGAAGAGCAGAGGAATTCTCCTTGGTACAAGTGAATACCTAAATACATTATCTCCTTTTGGAAAAAGTAAGGGGAAGTCTTTACTATTCGTGAACAGCCACAATTTCTGCTCCTGAGGCAGCCCCCAGGGTAGAAAGACAAAGCCATCACTGACAATTGTTAAAGTCTAACAGGTAAATCTCAGAAGACATACTTCCTTTCTGAACAGTGAAGTACTGTATACACAGATAATGCCTATGTATAGAAGACTGAGGTACAGTATGCTGGCACCACTATTTGTGGGTCTCCCTTGCCCTCCAGACTTCAAAATCCTTGAAAACAAGGATTCTGCTTTTTTTTATTTTTGATTTCCCAGTTGCTGACAGTTGATGTTATGCTGTTTTTTGATGTATTAAATTATGTTAGGTCGTAAGTTCCTCTTGAGGGCAGAGACTATGTCTTATTAGAATTGTCTTAGCAAATGTTTGTAGAAAGAAGGAAAGGAAGGAAAGAAGGAAAAAGGAAGAAGTGAAACTGTAATCATTAGCAGCAAAGCAACCATTACTTCCTTTTTACTGTCACATAGGATTTTTCAAATTTGTGTATGTATACGTGTGTCTTAAAATCAATGTTCCCATCGTAGCTGGGCACACTGGCAAGAACCGTGAACCTATAGTTACAGCCTACACTGGAAGCTGAGGCAGAAGGATCACTTGAATTCAGGAGTTTCAGGCCAGCCTGGCTAACAATACAAGGCACTGTATTTTTAAAAGAAAATGAATTAACATTCCCACTCACCTCCTCTATCCCCACTCCTCAGAGATAATTGTTTTTTAGTTTATTTCTACTAGATCTTTCAATATGCGTGTATTAAAAATATGTAAACGTTTTTATTAAATATGTAACATGACACTCTCTTACTGGTTTTGCTTTGTATATTTTGAGTATACATAAAATCCACCTCAATTTTGTGAAATGATGCAGTCACTTTGCAAAACACGTGTGCCACATTTTTTAACTTCCCATTATGTGGACGAGTAAGTTCTTATTTTTCATATTCATGTTACCATAAAAGTTCATGCATCTTCAGTCCTCTAAATCATTCCAAAATTATGGTGCTGCCATCTTTGCAGGTAGGGCCTGAGGAGAGCTCACCACGGAGCGGACTGCAGAGGCAGCAGTGACCTTTGAGTTAATCCTTGCTCAGCCCCTATTTCTTTTTCTTTCTTTCTTTTCTTTTCTTTTCTTTTCTTTTCTTTTCTTTTCTTTTCTTTTCTTCTTTTTGAGACAGGGTCTCTTTATGTAGTTCAGGCTGGACTTGAGCTCACTTTGTAGCTCAGGCTGGTCTCAGATTGCAACAATCCTCCTGCCTCAGCCTCCCAAGTGCTGGGGTTACAGGTGTGTGCCACCATGCCAGGCCCTATTTCTTATACTTGTTTATTCCCTTAACTCTTGCTACAGTCTGACTGAAAAAGGACTTTCGAGGACACAGAGTAGAACTCCAGAAGGCTCTGCTAATGTAACAAGGAGCGCACCTGTTGGGAGAACCCTATTAGACTCACGCTCTACTCATTATAAATCAGAACTTTGGCCAGGCTCCTTGATCTTATGCAAGGGTTTCTTCTTGCAGTGAGTCAGTTATTCATAGAGCTGTGCTCCGAATGAAGAAAGGGTGAACATGGCTGAATGAGACCCTGGGAAAACATATCTAACAACTCTCCCCCTTTTCTTTTTCTACATTAAACTATGAAAGCAGCCCCCAGTATAACCTCACTGTAGAACACTGTGTTTGTTACAAGAGAATGATGTGCTTTTGCAGTGAGCTAGAGGAAATGATCCGGTTGCTCTCTTCTTCACCTGCTCACCACCGACTTCTTCCTCCTTCTTCTCCTCCTGGTCCTCTTCCCCTTCCCTGGCTCCTGCCCTCCTGCATCCTTCCTGTCCTCATCTGACCACCAGAAGGGAGCTAGAGAAGCAAAGCAGCCCTGTTTTGAGGCCTGCCCTCTTCTTTTCTTCAAACTTGTCTTGATTTTGTCCATCCCTGAGTACGTGGGCCATTACTTATATTTTATTTCATTTTTATATAATAAATTAATATTATTTGTCCTCCCTTCCACAGGACTCAAATGGATGCTAAAAAGCCAAAGAAACAGAGTTTGACTTCTTTACCAGTTTTGAAAATGGGAAAGACAGAAAATTTCGCCTCTGGGAAGGTAAGGATCTCTGAATTGAGTAAAAGACATATTCTCTACTTCCTGTATCAGGACATGTAGGTACTTTTTTCCTCTGTTATTTCTCTTAAAACTTTTAAATCATTCAGTTGCTGGCTTCCAGTTCTTAGGCAGGCTTCTCTCTGTACCCTTTCTAGTTAGCTATTTGTTTGCTGGTTTATTGTCTGTCTCACCCGTGGAACTGTGCTGTCCAATGCAGCAGCCACTGACCATGTGAGGCTATGGGGCCCTCCACATGTGACTAGTCCAAAGAAGATGCACTGTGAATGTGAAATATGCTGCACAAAAGAAGACAAAGATTTGGTATGAAAAAATGAATATAAAATAGCTTATTAAATATTTTTTACAGCTGGATGAACTTTATATCAACTAATACCTTGATAAAGTTGTAAAAACAATTTTGTATTGATCCATGTTAAAATAGTATCCCAAGTATATTTTGTTAAATAAAATAGATTATTAAAGTTAACTTCCCCTGTTCCTTTTTACTTTCGTAATGTGCCTGTTGGAAGAGTAAAGCAGATGGCTCCAATTGCATCTCTGCTGGACTACCTGTGCTAAAGGGCACGAGTCATCCTCAAGGCTGAATACCTGGAGCCAGGGCAGAGCACAAAACAGCACTTGATACATTCTCATGAAATAAAATCCAGATGACTGTTTATTCATTTTGTTTCCTCTGCAAATACTAAGTGTGTGTTTGTTTCAGACGGTTTTTCTAGGTGTTGGAGACACAGTGGGAAATGAAACAGACCAACAAATTCTTCTTTGTAGGAAGACATGGTGTTTTGACTAAATGCTGAGGATGATAAACTCCCTTCTCGCAGTAGCAAAGGATTAGAACCGAGTTAACTGGTGGTTTTCAGCCTGACCATATATTTTTTAATTGCTCAGGGAAGTTTTAAAGACTACCGAAATCAGAATCTCTAGGTGTGGTGGACACTGTTTTAAAAGTTATTTTCTACCCATGTGGGGACAGATGTCAACTCAAATGCCAGCTATGAGACCTTGATTAGGTTAAGTCTTTGACTGCTGGCTGTGAAACTACAGCCATCTTATGTTCCCTCATTGTGGTGATATTAGGAGGTAAGAGGTCTGAGTTCTTTGACTGGTAGATGTTGGAAGCCCAATAAATATGCTTTTCCCACCAGGTGAAATGGTGCATATCTGTAATTCCAGCCCTCTGTGAGGCTGAAGCAAGATGGTTACAAGTCTGAGCCCAGCCTGGGCAACTTAGTGACTTAGAGACCCTGTTTCAAAAAGGCAGGGGATGTAGCTCAGTGCTAAGGCCCTGGGTTCAACCCCCAGCACCTCAAAAGTAAGAAAGAATGAAAGAAAGAAAGAAAGAAAGAAAGAAAGAAAGAGAAAGAAAGAAAAGAAAGAAAACAAGTTTTTACCTTCCTTTCTCCACTAAGAGATTAAGCCAAGTACCTTAACCAACAAGGGTTTCATATTATGAAGCAGGTGTATTACTGTCCAACCACTTTGTATTGGAAAGGAATAGAGATCACAGTCCAACCTGAAGAGAGAGCAAAAAGCAAAGGTTTTAGTTGCCATTTGTGTCTAGATTTTTAGGGTGGCCCCTATTATTTATGGTATTAATTCATCTTTTAAATGTGAATAAGTGATTAAGACTAAAAAAATGTCTAATAATTGCAGTCCTAAAACTTTTCAAATATAACCGCAAGGAGCCAATTTGTATTTGAATGATAGTAATAAGATTAACCTTCCTTTTATGTATTTATTGGCCGTTTTTGTTTTCTCTTCTTTAAAATGCCTGGTCTGGTTATGTCTTTACTGTGTAAATATTTTTCTATGGTGTTGTCTTCTTACTTATTTGCACGTTATTTTATGTACTCTGTCTGCTAATGCCGTGACAATTGTACATGCTGTAAATATCTTCTAGTTTGCTAGCATGTCTGTTTTAATGCACTTAATTTTTTTCTAGAGCATTTGTCTTTTCTATATTAATCTTATATCCTGCAGCCTTACTATATTTTTGGTTGTTTTTTTGACTGTATGTTGTCTTTAGATGAGCAGAAATATTTCTTTAAAAATGGGTATATTTATGGTATGCTATCTTTGTCTTATTTAAGAAATTATTCCTACTTTGAAATGATAAAAATATATATAAAAACTTTTTTAAAATTATGTAATTTTGCCTTTCATAAGTTCTAAAAATTCTTCTAGCCATTTTGTCTTTGTTTTTGCCATATTCTCTCTCTTCTTCTGGAGCTGTAGTGAGGCATCTATTAGACCTCATTCCTGTAATCACTGACCATATGTTCCATTCTTCATCTCTTGGGTATTTGCTGGTTAATTTCTTCAAGCTTATCTCTTTCAGTTCTGTGGTTCTCTCTTTGTCTATGTATTATATGCTATCAAACCCATCACTGAGTTTTCAATTTTAATTATTTTCATATTTGAAACTTCTAATCTGCTCACTTTTAAATTATCAACTGCAGCCAGGTGTGGTGGCGCACACCTTTAATCCCAGCACTCCGGAGGCTGAGGTAGGAGGAGCGTTGTGAGTTGGAGGCCCGCTTTGGCTACAATGCGAGTGCAAGCCTGGCCTGAGCGACATAGTGCGACCCTGCCTTAGAAAAGTACAGCCGGGAATTTGGCTCAGTGGCCTAAGTGCCTGTCTGGCAGGCATGAGGCTGTGAGTTTGATCCCTGGTGCCACAAAAAAAAAAAAAAAAAAAAAAAAAAAAAA
>RJWM01007300.1:0-25429 GCA_004363535.1 Dasyprocta punctata | reverse complement strand
ACTTCATTTCTTTGTGTATTTTGTAACTTGTAAAAATTAATCTGGTTTTGAAGAAAAGGCAACTGAATCTGAGAGAGTATGGATGGTTTGCTACAGTCACACAGGTAGCAACTGGCAGAACAAGAATGGAGCCTAAGTCTCTGACTTCAGAATCCGTGTGTTTTTCTCTAACTTATGACTCCTTGAAGACCATTGATGGATGGTCAGTCATCCCACAAGTGCTGACTTTGAGCCAAGCATCATCCTTGTTGCTGGATTACAAAAGAAAGGAGTGTACATCTTCTCAGTAGAGTGGGGCAAACTCATGTAAATAGACAAGTGATGATAGGTACAGTGAGTGCTCTCTCTGAGGTAGAACTAAGGTTTTCTGGAAGCCTCAAGAAAACTTTTTAAGTCATTGTCTACTGCCCAAGGCACTACATCCTATTCTTCCAATATGCCAGTCAGCCATGAGACCACCACAGGGCATAGTAACAGGGCACATTCTTCACATTTTCTTCTAGGTGAACGATGCATCCTGGAGTTGTTCAAGGAATTTAAACTAGAGGGACAGCATTCCAAGCAGAGGGAAGAACATAGGCAAAGGCATGAAACAAATCTAAACCAATAGAAACAAGGCCTTAAGAACCATCTACTCTAGCCCTCCTACATAGTATAAAGTATTATAGGAATTTAGTATCTAATTTTGTGGAACCAATGCTTGCTTTCAGAATATTTCTGTCCATTCCTAACGATATCCATGTACCATCAAATTAAAAGCATGAATTTATGTTTAATTTGAGGCTTTTGGAAAAGTGTTTTTGTAATCCCTCATTGCACAGTTTCATGGCAGAACACAAAAGAGGTCAGTCAGGGCATATTGGGGGGTGGCAGTATGAAGCAAAAAGCTACTGTTAGTTGTGTTGTCCCTGACAAATCACTTGAATGACCTAAACCTGTTTTCTCCTGTAAAATGAGGTTATTGTGTCTCGTATTCCCTAAAGTCACCTCCAGTGCTGTGATTTTCTAGGATTTACTAATGGAGTCCAGAAGAAGACATGTCTCCTCTAATGCCTGTGCATTGGAAAGTGACTCCAGATGCTTGGACTTTTAGGCTTGTGCTCTTGCCTTTCCCTGGAGGATAGCCAGGCCTCCTTCCTCCACTTCCACCACGAGCAGAGGCTGTCGGCAGGGCCCCAGGATGGATACTGTGATGAGTTCCTGATCCTCCCACATGGCTTGAAATCTTCATTTCGCTAATGGGTCTCTGGAGTCCAGACTTGGCTGTGACTGTAATCAGGAGGTGGCTCCTTCCTGTTTAGGCACCTCGGACTTCCTCTTACACAGCAAAGGAGCTGTGCAGACAGACTCTTAGCTAGGAGAGGCAGCAAAGATCTGTGCTAGCTAAAGTAGCTTAACTGTTCGGCTTTCGATTGGACTAATGCCCCTCCCTCTCTCTTGCAACCCTTTGCAAGACTCTGCTGTCTAACTTGCTGTGCTCTGTAGCAAATCCCTAAAGATTTTCTTCTCTCTTCATCACAACCCCTCCCTGCATTAATGCATTTGTTTTGGGATTTTGACTGTTCTTCCCCCTGGGAAAGGATTATAGAGTTTACGAGGAGGAAACTGTGAATTGATAGCTCAGAGTTTGAGCTTCATCTGCTGATTCAGCCACAACCAGGCAAACGGGAGGTTTTTTGTTTTCGATTTTGAGGTGTCAGAAGAAGAAACGAGGAAGATCCACCTGAGAAGTAGAATTGCCTGTAAGGTATGAGTGAGAAAAGATTGTGTGATGAAAGGGTGGCTTTCTGAAAAGGTGTTTCACAATTCTGCTCTAACTAGTCCTGAAGAGGGGCAATCCCACTGCCACCCAGAGTGAGGCAGGACATATACTCCCCAGGGGCCTTTTGGTAAACTGCAAAGTTCTCATGCAAGGACAAGAAGCATTTGCAAGTCAGGGTCTAGCCTGTGTCATATGAATGCAGACTGGGGAAGGGGATGCAGGATGCTCGGGGCAGAGGACACTGATGTGGGACTAAGGGTTCCAACCTTCAGTTGGACCTCTTTCCTCCATGTTGACAGTGCCTACCTGACTGGTCAGTATGACTCATGATGGGAATGGGCTTCTGTCTGATTGGATTTGTGAGACATTTCTGCCCTGAAATGAATCACCCAGTTCCCCCAGCACCTAAAACATCTTCTGTGAGCAGAGATTCACTTATGTGGACAAACCCTTTCTTTTCTAGGCATTTGCCTTGAAAATGCAGTTGCCTTTAAGAGAGTATGGGCAAGTGGGAGTCTCCAGTGTAAACAGCCATTAGAAGGATTTTTTTTTTCCAAAAAGAAGTGCCAGGGAACAGGAAGGCTGTTGACCCTGGTGGGAATAGAAGCCACTGTAGGGTGGTGGCCATGAGGTGACACCTGAGAGAGAGACTGGGCTTGCAGAGGTGGACTAAAGTCAAAGCTCAGCTGTCTGTCAGGTGGCTTAGAGTTGTCTCACTTCTTGGACAAATGTTAGGGTGCCCTGGTTCTCCCTTCTTCTTTTTTTGCTTTTCCTTCCTTCCTTCCTTCCTTCCTTCCTTCCTTCCTTCCTTCCTTCCTTTAGCAAATATGTCAATGCCTGCTAATGTGAGAAGCCATATTAGGCTTTGAAATCATACGATGAGTACAATGATAGTCCACCAGAAGAAGGAAGATGTGAGACAACCTTGTCCCACACACCTTTGCAGGTACCTTGACAGGAGCCAGTATGAAGCATAGGATGTTGTGAGAGTTACAGAGCGGATGTTCACAGAGGCTTTCTAGACATGGCAGTGCCTTGGCTGAAGCTCACATGTGGTTAAATTCCCCAAGTCAAGGAGGGCAGTGTGGAGCAGGGGAAGGGGGTGGTGCCAGGTGGGAGGTAGGAGAATATTCCAAGCAGACACTGAGCAGCAGCAACAGTGCTGTGGGAAACCTTAGACCTTCTCAGTGGCAGGAGCTAATGAAGCAGGCAGGGCTGTGACAAAGAATAAGGCCAAGAGGTTTCATGTGTCAGGGAAGTCACTGGGAGATGCAGGCTTCCTTACAGATGTTCATGTTTAGTTCCTAAAGTGACTCAGGCTGCAGACGATGGGTAGGGGAGGGGCAGGGAAGTAGACCAGTACAACAGATGCCTTAACTGGGAGGAGGGGGTATAGTAGATATTTTAGCTACTTTTCTCATTGCTGAGACAAAATACCTGACACGTAAAGTTAAAAGGAGAAAGATTTATTTAGCTCACAGTTTGTATAGGTTTCAGTCCATAGTTGACTGGGGCCAATGCAGGGTGGCATGGCAGAGGAGAAACAGTTCATGGTGGGCAGAAGGTTGCAAAAACAGGAAACCATGATCCACCAGTGACAATAATAGCTTATTTCTGCCTCTTTTATATCCTAACTAGGCTACCTGGCTTAGGAAGGGTGCCAAATCAATCGGTGAACTAAATTAATAATCACATCCCCTTAATCCTGGCATCACACATTCTAGATTCAACCTGCTCTGAAAAAGTCCCATCTATGACTGCATGAGGCTTTGGGGGAACATCTAGACACAAACTATAACAGTGGGCATGGTCTTGATAGGACATATTTATTCTCATCCAGTTATACTACTCTTGGTAAGAAATTGTCATGGGTTATATCTAGGTATCCCCCCAAAGCCTCACATGCTCATAGGTGGGGATTTCGTGAGGTTATTAGATCATGCTGATGTGGTACTTATCAGCAGTTTAGTCTTCTGATGAGTTTATAAACCAAGTGTGATGTTGGGAGGGGAAGCCTGGTGGATGAAGGCAGGTCACTGGAGGTGTGGCCTGGAAAGGTTTATCTCCTACCCCTTGAGTCTCCACTTCCTGTCTGCCATGCTGTGACCAACTTACTTTCACCCTGACCCTCCACCCTGCCATGACATCCTGCCTTGGAACCAGCCAACTATGGACTGAAACCTCTAAAAACTGGAGCCAAAATAAACCTTTTCAAGATGTGTCAGATATTTTGTCCCAGCAATGGGTAAAGTGACTAAGATAGAAATCATAAGTGACAATTTGAAAGTTTGAAAAAACATCCTCATGCTCACTTCTGCTTCCTGTAATCAACTTGTGTTGATGAATATGGATCTGCAATTGAGGCCCTTCCTTGAGACATCATACCAGCAGGCACTCCGTGAGAGACCTTGACCTCAAGCAAAGAAGATGACATTTACTGAGGACCTTTTCCCATCTTGAGACCCTCAGCAAATTCAAGATCATCTCTAAGAGTGATCCCAGCCTAGTCTTGGCTCTTGTCATAATGACGTGGATAGTGACATTCAGGGTGTCACAGTGGGGACCTCGAGATGAACCAACCAGCTAGAGGAATTTCTCTTGATGTCCCAGGGCTGTCATATCCTGGAAGGCCTAAAGTTAATTGCTATACAATTTCATAGAATAGGGAAGATAATAAAAATTCATATAAATTTAAATTATAAAGGGTGCACAAATGTCAATAGTATAACAGAAAACAGAATTACAGAAGTGGGAGAGAGTAATTCTAAAGAAGATTACATGAGAATTGTGCCTCCTGAATCTGGCAGCACAGAACTTACATGGAGATCTTTTTTTGTTTGTTTGTTTTTTTTGTTTTTTTTTTTTTAACTACAGCTCATTGGGCTTTGCTGCTAGGGACTTTGGGCCACGTGACTTCTGGGCTTAGCCCTGTGGCAGGCATATCTGTGTGTTCAGTGAGTACCCCGTGATTTTATGTATCCTAGTGCAGGGAGGCAGGATGGCAGTGGTGGTGGAAAAAATCCTTGGGTGAGGAGAAAGGTTGGGTCACAGCAGCCAGTGGCTAGAACAGCTTGCCACCTTCGCAGCTATTTTGTATAACTGGCAGATGAAGAATGGGAATGGGGTGGGGCAACTGGTTTCAACTTGCCCACCTTCCTGTGTCACTGAGTTAAATTCCTGGTGCTCTCACCTTCCTGCTCATCAGCTTTTCAATTTAACTCAGCTGCCATTTGGGAAAGGTAAGCTGGCTTTCGCAACACAATGGAATGGGATTTACCTTTAAAAGGAAATCTTTTTGCTGAGAAAACAAAAGCAGTGTGAGAACCCGAGTGTCCCGCCCCATGAGAACTAGCCAGTTGGCTCAGAAAAGGGAGACCGAGGGGCAGAGAGGGCTCCAGGGTGAGAACTGGAGACTGGAGGCTTCTGATAAACCACCGTGCCATGTATCAACACAGTCCCCAGTCCCTGGAGCTCATCAGAGCTGCGAACCCCAGGGAAACCCTGAGATTCCAAAGCAGCTTCTGCAGGGGAGAACCTTAATGACCTCAAGCTCTTTCGAGCACCTTGTCTCCTGTTTGCCTTCTCTGAGGTTCCCCTAGCCCAGGCCCCTTGTTGCCCCTATGCAGTCTGGCATCCTATCTGGGCTTTCTCCTGCACTGTGCTCTCTGCTCCTTTATTATCTTCTCTCCCTTTCCCATCATCACTGTACTGGACTCTTGATAGTTACTGTTGGAGACCACAAATTCGCAATGGCTAAATTTGCATATTTCCCTAAGGGAGGATTAGGATTATTGTTACCACCCATCTGAGATTTCCCATTGATTCTTTTAAGCATGAAATCATCTACCCCTTCTTGAGTCATCTCAGGATTATACTTAAGGACAAGATACTTCTAAGCATAAGATTATCTATACCCTCTTGAGTCTGAGTCTTCTGATGAATTGTAATCCTTTACTAACCCCACCTATCACTGTATACACCAAATAAATAGTGGCTTCTTTGGGAGTGGAGAGGCCTGATCTAGATACATTGACTTCTCAGCAATTGATGGAATACTATACTTGTCTCTGTTTTTTATTTTTCTCGCCACACTCTTAAATCAGACAATCGGGACTCTTGGCGAGGTTCTTGATAGTTACCTGTTGTAATAACTTTCATTTTTTTCCTTTTCTATCCTTTTTTTTCTCTCTGTCTCTTTCTCCTTCTCTCCCTCTCTCCCCCACCCCCTTTAAGACAGCCTTATTGTATAGTTCAGGCCTCAAACTCTTAATCTTCCTTCCTCAGCATCATGAGTTCTGGGATTACAGGCATGTGCCACCATGCCTAGCTTCTTTTATTTTTAAATGATGGTATGTTTTCATTATAAAAGCATTTTATGTTCAACTAAAAAGCTTGGAAAACCAATGAACTTTGCAGGTGGTCTCTGGGTCTTCAGAAATCTTCCAAGCACTGTGACGAGTGCAAGACCTGAAGGGTCCTGTCTCATTTCATGACCACTGCTGAGGCTGTATCCAGCCCCTGCTCATGCGCAGCTCTGGTAGAAGCACAGGGTGATTCTAAATTGAGGTACAGAGTTCAGGACTATTACAGAGACTCCAGGTGTATTGGCTTACTGAATGCCACTCTGAATGCCACTCTGAATGCAGGAGCTCACACACCCTTTCTCTTGCCCCCTGGGGATGCTGTGGTGGAGTGAAGTGCTGTGGCATGCACTGTGTGCCTCTTGAGTAAGCTGCTGGATTAAATCTTTGGCAGGTTCACAAACCCATGTGACACACTGCTGAGAATGGGTTATGAGTATGCAGAGACGCGACACTGCCAGTCCTTGAGGTGGCTTGGTTAAACCTGGAGCAGTGGCAACCCTGGCTATGAGTTGCCTTCACTGTTTATTCAAAGTTGCTGTACAAGTTTAATTTTCGGTATGTGCCATGATGTGAAAAGATTGGGTAAGCATAGTTCTATTTAACAATCTCAGCCTTGGTTCCACAAGGGGAAGAATGATTGTATTAGTCAACTTGCTTTCTCCAGTACAAAATGCCTGAGACTATCAACTTATAAAAAAGAAGGGTTATTCTTAACTCACAGTTGGAGTTAAGAATATTGTCACATGGCCCCATCATCTTTGGGCCTAATGTGAGGTAGTACAATGTATCATGGTAGGAGTGCATGACGGAGCAAAGATGCTCACGTCTTAGCAGTTGGGAAGTGAGAGAGAATTAGAAAGGGGCAGAGCCTCAGTATCTCCTTTCAGAGCACACCTTCAGTGATCTTACAGCCTCCCACTAGAGCCCGCATATTAAAGGTTCTGGCACTTCCCAATAGTGTCAGAACTGGGTACCAAGCTATTAGCACAGAGGACTTAGGGAACTTTTCAGATCCAAAAGGTTGTGTTTAAAGTACAATCTCAGAGGTCACCTGAGAGAGGGATGGGACCTTGGAGGCTTTGTCTTCCTCAGTTCCTGATTCTGTGTACATTTCTCCCAGATGTTCCTCAGCTGGATTGACTCTGGTAGGGATTTCTATTCCATTTGCTGTCTATCAAACAAGAGCAATTCTCACCCTTTGAAAACCAGAATTTTTCTGTGGATGTCATAGTGCATAAACTCACACTCAGAAGTGATCTCTTTGACCTGAGTAGTGAAACCAAAAAGCTTTCCAGTCATGGTAGCAGCTCCATCTGTGCGTATAGCAGCTTAAAATGGATAGTTCAGTTTTCCTGATATGTTCTTATAGAAAGACTTGATTAGTTCTTCAGCTGTCATGTTGTTGGAAATAAAAGCAGATAACAAATCCTCAAGGACGTCTTCCTGAAATATATACTGCACAAAACAAGCACTGCTACCTTGTTGTCAACATGAGAAGACTCATCAACCCGGATTGCATATCATGGTGTGACTCATTGATTGTCTCTAACAACTGTGCATTAATATCCTTTACTATTTCACCAACTCATGCAGGTATGTTTTCGGCTGAAGGAGGAAACCTTGCCAGCTTTTGAACTCTAGGCTTTCCTAAAAGTTCATAACGAGTGTCCTTAGCAGCAGACTATTTACTCTTTGCAAATAGTAAAGGGGTTCTTAACTTTAACAATGTAATTAGCCACTAAGAATTATGCTCTCAGTGCAGACACATTTGATGATGTGGTGGTCTTCAGAAACTGCTTCTGTTCTTTGTGTTGAAAAAATCCTTGTCTTTTAATGCAGGGTGCTTGGTATCCATGTGGTAATGCAGTTTTGAAGTTTTTATGGCTTTATAAAATAGCTGTCCAAACATATTATACAAAGTGGGCTTGGAGAATGTAACTCACCTGTTGCAGTGAGCCCATAATTTGTGTAGGAGTTGTGGTACTTTCCTTTAAATGCAGCTTTTTTTTTGTTGGCAATCTTAGAGTCTTCTGCTGTCTCATCATTGGGTGTTCCCCCCTTTCAAAGATTCTCTGTAGTCATGTTTGTTTCTTCACTCATTCTGGTTGGGGACAGTTTGTGGGCTCTGAGAACTAAGACTGAGACAAACAGGCACTGTAGTAAAGAGACATGGATAAAAGAGGTAAAATAATGACTGGACTATGCACAGATTAAAATCAGTATGGGAAACCAGGACAAGTTACTGTTCTCATTGCTTGTACAAAATACCTAATCCCTGCAAGTTAAGGAAAGGTTTATTTTAATTCAAAGTTTATAGCGGTTTCAGTCCGTAGTTAGCGGGCTCCAAAACAGGGTGGCCTGGCAGAGAAGGAACAGTCCATGGAGCAGCAGGCAGCCAGCCTGCTGGCCTCTTCCTTTTCCATTGCATCTAGGCTACAAGTCTGTTGGTTGGTTCCACCCATACCCAGTCACTGAACGCATCCAGTTATTACATGCCCTTAATTCAGTATCAAACACCCATGATCCAACCACCTCCCAAAAGCCCCACCTATGAGACATGAGGCATTGAAGGAACTATCTAGATATAATCCATAACACTACTAAAAGAAGTCTTTTTTGTTTGTTTTTTGTTTTTTTAAGACAAGGTCTCACGTAGCCGGACATGGTGGAGCACACCTTTAATTCCAGCACTCGGGAGGCTGAGGTAGGCGGAGCGTTGGGAGTTCGAGGCCGGCTTGGGCTACAACACAAGCATAAGGCCAGCCTGAGCTACATAGTGCAACCCTGCCTCAAAAACCAAGGGCCGGAAGTTTGGCTCAGTGCCTTGAGTGTCTGCCCTGGCAGGCGCGAGGTTGTGAGTTTAATCCCCGGTGTCGAAAAAAAAAAAAAAAAAAAAGACAAGGTCTCACTATATAGTTTAGACTGGCCTTGAACTCGCTATGCAGCTTAGGCTGGTCTCAAACTCACAGTGATCCTCCTGTCTTAGTCTCTGGAGTGCTCGGATTACAGGTATGCGTCACCACACCTGGCAAAAAGAAGTCTTTCTGAAATACTGCTTTGCACATAATATACAAGCTGTTGGTACTTCATTATTGCCCATGGGATAAACGCCAAGTTTCTTAGTCTGTCAGTGCTTTCCACAATCCACCGTCAGCCCTGTGTGCCTGCCTACAAAGCTGAACAGCAAAGACCCCTTGTGCAAGCTCAGATACTGTCATTTCACTGCTGAGCGTGCTCCCTTCCTCTCTTAAATTAAATCCCAGACCAAACACCACGCAACCATTCCAAACCAGCCCCATCCTCCTGGGCATGTTGCACTTACAGTGCATTTTTTGTTGGCACTCACTATCCATACCCTTCATCTGATTCTTAGTTGTATTTGTTAACGTACTTTTCATTTACCCATCACCTCTTCGCTGCATGCTCAATGTCAGCTTTTTGTTACTGATGACATTCTGAGTATTAATCCTGACAAATCAACTTAATGAGAAGTTGAGACTTAGTGAAATTTACAGTTGCAGTATTTCTTCATGTATCATCATTTTCCCTTTGAAAGACAACCAAATTCTGTGTATACTGTACATTGGCCAATGAACTGTCTCGGATCATGGCCCTGTACTATTCAATACCCACTTCTCAGACCAATTCTGGGAGGCACAAACCAGCTATTCTAAATAGTCCCCCTGAGTACAGCTTTGTGGAAAACTTAATTATGCTGGAGGAGAAGTTGACATGTACCCAGTTGCCAGATTTTACAGAAGTGGACCTTACCCTGCTGCATCTCAGCTTTGGATGACACAAATGTGTGCTTTATGTCAGAGTAGGAGTCCATAGAGTATAAATAACACATTTCCTTTATCCATTCAACTGTTGATGGACATATTACCTGCTCCCAACGTTGAGTTAATATGAATTGTGTTACTATAAACACATGTATGTATACATCACTGTAATATAATGTCTTCAACTTCCTTTGGGGAAGATTCCTAGAAGGGGAATACCTGGTCAAATGTAATTTTAATTTTAGTTTTTTGAGGACTCCCCACACTGATTCCCATAGCAGTTGAACGAGTCCCACTAATCATGAAGAGTTCCTTTTTCCCTGCAACCTCACCAGCATTTATTATTGATTGACTTCTTGATTATAGTCATTCTTTTTGGAATCTCAGTGTTGCTTTAATTGCATTTCTCTAACGGCCAGTGATGTTGAACATTTTTTCATGTACTCATTTGCCCTTTGTACTTCATCTGAGAAGAGTCTGTTCCTTTTGGATGCCCATTTTTTATTGCATCTTTAAATTTGGGGTTCTAAGTTTTTTGAGTTCTTTATGTATACTAGATATACCTCCTTTGTTTGAGTAGTAGCTGGCAAAAATTTTTTTTCTATGCTATAGGTTGTCTTTTCACTGCATTGGTGGTTTCTTTTGGTGTGCAGAATCCATTTAATTTGATGTGATCCCATTTATTGATTCTCATTATTATTTCTTGTGGAACTGGGGTTGTTTTCAGGAAGTCTTTTTCTATACCTATATCTTCAAAGGGTTTTATCTATTTTGTCTTCCAACAGAGTATTTCTGTTATGATGTTTAGATCTTTGATCTATTTTGATTTTAGTTTCATACATAGTGAGAGATATGGGTGTAGATTCAGTCTTTGGCATGTGAATAACCAGTTTTCCAAGAACTATTTTTTAAAGAGGCTATTTTTCCTCCAGTGAAAATATTTGGCCCGCTTGCAAAAGATACCAAAGCTCAGTGTACCTGGAGTTGTTCCTGCATCCTCTATTTTGTCCCATTGGTCCCATAAGTCTGTTTCTTGCCAATACCATGCCATTTTTGTCACTATGGCTTTGTAGTGTAATTTGAAGTTTGGGATTGTGACGTCCCCTGCTTTGTTCTTGTTACTCAGAATTGCTTTTCCTATTGTAGGTCTCTTCTGGTCTCCACATGAATTTTAGGATTGCTTTTTTTAGTTCTATAAGGAATACTGTTGGTATTTAGATTGGAATTTTATTAAATATGCATAACAGTTTTGGAAGTATGGCCATTTTGACTCTATATAATTTTAATACTGTTATTTATTGATAGTCAGACTCTCTTCCAATCAATCAACCAGTCAACACAGCAAACAGAGATCCAAATACGGAAGGTCAAGTCTGTTAAGTAGCCATATAGGAAATGAGAGTTCTTGCATCATTTAAGATTTCCACTGAAGAACTTCCCTATGTCTAGATGCCAAGATAGTGGAATAGAGTCAATAGTGGCTACCATTTTTATCATAATCTACACATGTTGCCTCACAAAACCTCTGTGAGGTAGGTTCCTTTTTGTACCCATGCGAGCAATGAAATATTGAGGCTTAGAGAAAGAGCCAGTGTGACCTGTGTAGTCTACAGCTAATAAAATTGTGAACTGCAAATTCAAATGAGAGTCTAATTGCTAGATTGCTCTGCTCCCTCAAATCTGCTTTTCTCTCCAAGAACTTGGGTTAGGCTCATCCTTGTGGGGAGCAGGTTAGAAGAAATGACCCCTGGAGACATTTTCTTGCCACAGGGCTTTGTAAAGTATCCATTTTCTACTTCTAGACTACAAGCACTAAAATTACTTCACATCCTTTTGTGGACACCAGTGGAAAGAAGAACACAATTAATTTCCCACACATCGTCAACAAAAACTTGATGAAACCACCTCTGCGGTATCAGGTAAGGACAAGGCAGACATGACCCTGGGCGAATGAAAGACCTGGGTACAGTCAAGAACCAAATCTCGAAGGGCCATGGAAGGCAAAGGAAAGCACAGTGTCTGCTGGAGAGTTGGGTTCAAGTCTTGTGATCACTCTTTATGATGAATGTAAACATGAGCAAATATGTCATTGAACTTTCTTTTGTCCACAAAATGGGTTCTTTGTGAAGTTGTGATGAAGATTCATTGAGGGAAGGGGAAAATGAAGTTCTGGTATATAAATGGTAGATTTACAAAAATACGGTTTTCCTCCCATGTCCTCTACCTTTGCTGTGCAAGGATTAAGTGAGATAATATGGCGGGGGGGAGTAACAAGTTGAACAGGTACTGTACACACAAGTTCAAGTTTATGTACCCTCAGGCAAATTACTTTATGTGGTTGGCAATGGATCTCCTCAGAAGCAACACTGAGTTGCCATTGTATCCACTAATGTACTTGAATTTCCCAGGGCATATTATGAGAGTCAGGCAGATAATTCCTTTGAAAGATTGAGAAAACCTATTGTCTCTTAACCACTGTTTTCTCCCTGGATAAGTAGGAAAAGGTCCTGGTTAGATATGGGTGTTCTGGATAAGATAAATGGTTTGTCACTCCAGGAGAAGCCTAAATAGTCCTTTACTGCAAACCTTTTTCTCTGGATAGGAAAATCAGGATAATAATCAGATGCTGGCTTCTGAGAACAAGACTTCAGAAATACCTTTCCACCCTATCATTAAAACTCAAGGTTCCAAGTCTGAGGAGAAGTCTCCAAGGAAGCACAAGTCTCCAGGGAAGCCTTTGACAGTGGCAGGTATGACTTGGGGCAGTGGTGGCAGAGGAGGGGGATGTGTGTTGATGTCAGGGCATCAAGAGCTAGGATGATAAGCCCAAATGAAGGAGGCCAGCCCTTTATCCTCTTACTGTGACTGTATAAGCAAGAGGCAAAGAAGGAGTGAATCCAAGCTTCCGACTACTCCACTTTCCCCCAGAACCACACTGAGGGAAAGTCGGATGTCTTAATGCAGACAAAAAGCACTGTCTCACCACCTGTGGAACCCAGATAAAATGCTCCTGTCATTTTGTTGTCTTAGGGACAGGAAATAGTGAGAGGAAGAAGGATATATGAACAGGAAAACTGCTGAGTACAGAGTGTGAAGTGTTTGGGAATTCTCCCTCCTGGCTGGAGGACCTTGGCAGAGGTGGCTGAGGAAGACCTCAGCCAGGACCCCAACAGAGGGCTCTGAGCAGGACTCCTGGGCTGGATGTCTGGATGTGCACAGAGGAGCTCAATCAAAGATTGCAGTATGCTGGCTGGGACCAAGTTTGGTGTGGGGAGATCAACTGTACCTTCCCCATTAGAGTTGCCTGGCAGATCCTGTGTAATCATCCATGGTGGGGCCTGAATGATCACACATAGGACATAGGTATTTTCAGACATGAGACAGACCCAAAGGCAGAAAATTGAAGTCACTGGAATATCCACCATGTCCTAACCTTATTCAGGCTCACAGCTCTTCTGCCACAGTGCTGTAATTAAAATTGCTTGTCCTTCTTCTTTTTGAATGATCTCAGGGTTGATGCATGAGAAGATCATTTCAATTCTGAGCTGCTTTTTTTTTAATGAATGCAATAATGGACTTCAAAACAAGCCATTAGTAAATTGACAATGGTTACCATAATATGTCTTGTTATCTTTCAAATAGCTGCTCATATCATCAGATTTTACACAATCAAACAAAACAAAAGAGAAAAAAACCCAACCCAACAAAACAATGAAGATGATATGGTTTCCTGGCTGGGATTGCTTCCTGATGAGGCCTGGATCTACCCCTACCCCAGAGACCCTGAATGGGGCAGACTCACGGAGAGAGGCTTGGGTGTGGCTGTCCCCACTCTGGCAGCAGCCAGCACATGGTGGTGGTTTCCAGGCATGGATCACCTCCTGGGGAGTCCCCTGGTTCTCTCCCCCTGCAGTCTGTGAATGGTGCAGACTCACTGAGAGAGGCTTGGGTGTGGTTGTCCCCACTGCGGCAGCAGCTGAGCTAACTGCTTTTGCAGAGGTGATATCTGCTGCCTCATGGTTCTTGGCCTTGGTTTTGTCCCTTGGACAAGGAACATGCCTTATTTAGCTTCTACATGACTAGCCGCCACATAGAGGAAAAGAGAGATCTTGTGCCACACATCTTTTTCTTTCTCCTTATAGTTCCTTCTCTTCCTGCTCCTCAGCAGTTGGTCACATGAGATGGAGCTCCTTCCCCAATCCTGGTTTCTCTCCTCTGAGAATTCTCCAGTTTATCTATGGAAGTCTGAGTTTCAGCCCCCACTCCCAACCCCTGCCCTAACACCAGACCCCTGTCCTGTCTCATGTAGCATGGGGGTGCTGCCACACATTCCCCCTGTGGTCTGAGTTGCTCTCTGGCTCACATTTGAGTGTGAATACTTGGGCCTTAAAAGGTGTATGCATGTTGCCTAGCTTTCCCAGACGTTACGGTTTTCAGACGTCTCAAGGTGTACCCTGATTCTATATGAATTCGGCAAAAGCAACCTTAACAAAAGATTACTCTGGATTACTCCTGGATTTTCTTACCAAACTCATTGCCCACTTTTTGGGCATTAAATGAGTTTCTTATAGAACTCATTTAATGACCACTTTTCAGCACTAAATTCTTTTCCTGTGTTTGTGTTTTCCTTTTGACTTATTGAAATGAGTGCAAGACCTTGACATTTATCTTTGTTACATTACTACCTGCTGAGATTCCTGATGTGTGGTCCTTCAATGAGTCCCTCAGTTAAAGAAGTTTTGTGGACTGGAAGGGGTGTCACATCAGCACTTTGGGAAAATTCACACATTGCTTCAACTTAACTGACAATTGTGTTTCCCCGCAGAGGCCTTAACGTGTTATAAGAATCAGCTGTCTCTTTATGAGCAAAGTGAAATCCTGGGCTACACAGAGCTGTGGTTTCTGGGGCTTGAAGCTGAGAAACTGAATGTGGTCCCTCAGAAATTCAGCAAGACAAGTTTTGATGATGAACATGGTTCCTACATGAAGGTGATGAGAGACTGGGTCATGGTGACTTCAGGGGCTTGGGCAAAAGATAGATTGAGAAGGAAAAAGGCAGGGGATATTTTATAGCATTTTGCATTATTTTGGGATCTAGGCATCCAGAAAGATTTTAGTAGGTGCTAAACCAGAAGAACCATGTTTAAAAGATGGAAGAACATGCAACTTAGTATGTGAAATATCAAGCTAAAAGAACAGTGATTTTCCCCAGTGGTATTTCAAGCCACAAATTGGCATCCTGGTGAGTTCTCACAGGTTCTTCTGCACAGCCCTGGGCCCCTGGAAAATTCCAGGCTACAGAAAGATGCCGCCTTCCTAGCACTGTCTTTCTTATTCCCACTGTACAATCCCTTATGTGGATGCATTTATATCTCATACTGTTGTTTCTCCCACAAAAAAAAAAAAAAAGTTTTTTTTTGTCACTAGTTCCTAGTGCATAGCACTTATTTCGTTCCACTTTCCAAAACTTGATCCCAACACCTCCTCTCTCTCCTCTTTTAACTGGACCTATTGGGTTGCCAGGGTAGTGCACTTTCCCAGGCCAAAAGGCTGAAGGGTAAAGCTAGGCAGTAATCCCCACTTCTAAGGATGTCTGGATTAATGCTGCTTAGTTTATCAGGGTGTGAGCTTTCTAGAGTTTCCTGTTGTGACCATTTCATCACAACTTGGTTCTAGGAGAGAACATGAGATGGCTTCATAGAAAAGGTAGATTTTCTTAATAGTATGTAAGGCTAAGTTTCTCAAGCATTGCTATACACACAATGCTTGGAGGTCTTGACAAAATGCAGCAGAACTGGGGTGGGACCTGAGGGTTTACGTTTCTATCAGACTGCTAGACCTTTGATGTCACTTTGAGAAGCAAAGATGAAATTTTTGTTATATAGCTTCCATCTGGAGCCCAGATTCTCAGCAATTTTAGGTCAAAGATCTATTTGGGAATCTGACAGAAGCTATGGGTCTTTATTTTAGAAAAGGCAACCTGAACACACATGAACCAATAGGCCCTTGGTTAATAACATTCAATATAGACCTTACCTAAAATTCAGCCAGACATCCCCAACCCTTTCCTCCCTGCTCCTTCTCATACTCAGCCCTACCAGAGCCCAAAGTGTGGGAAATTCCCTAAGGATGCCAGTATTACTCTTAAGTGAATTCACTGGCACTCAGTTCCAAAGTCTCAAATGTTAGACAGCTGTATTTTTGGCTGGAAGATAAGGAGAAGTGTGTTCTCTACACTGTCCAAATCTTCATCTCTGTTTTATTCCACTGCACACACAAATATATAATACACATAAATGAGAACTTATCTGCATTCTTTTTTTCTACATTCATTTATTTTGTCAACAAATGTTAGTTTTATAGCTACTTATTGAGCACCTGCATATGGCAAGGAATCTGATAGGCTCAGAAACTATAAAGGGAGCTGTCAAAAATGAGTACAACATGGCCCTTACTCTCAAGTGATCACAATTAACATGAAGATTGATATGTAAGCAAATTACACCTGGTGGCATGAAGAAGATAAGTTCAAATGCTAGGAAAGCACTCATGTGCCTTTACACCAACATATGTTCAGATCGTGTCCCATTCTTTTAATTTACAAGCAGACTAACCCACTTCACTGTATCAATAAATCCATGCTCGGATTAACAGCTTTGATTCCTCTTCTATGAAAAGACCCCAACACCCTCCCCCTCACATTCGCAAACAACACATCTTGGAGACTTGTACAGAGATACTCATTCTTCACCTCTCCCAAGCTCCTGAATGTAACACTAGAAATCAGAGACTTACAGAGCTTGAGGATATAGGAGGTTGTCTTATCCAAAATCTCATCTCGACTTTACAGAAAATGGCACTGCAGCTCAAGGTGGGTAAATGGCTTGTCTGAAACCACCTAGCCAAGGTCTTTAATGGAAAATTTCCCATGGCTTTGTTTGAATACTTGCCCCCTAGTTTCTAGCATAGGGAGAGACATAGAGGATTATGGCTTTTGGAAAATATCATGCTTACCAAGTTCTGTGCTGTTTATGCAAGAATGGGGTTAAATCTAGATGAGTCCAGGGTAGCACCAGATCTGGCCAGGAAAAGCAGAGCAGACATAAAGCCTTTGATCGAGGCAGGATCAGAGAGGAAATGTCCCCCAAACCGGAGCAGCGGCTCAACTTGAAGAATCGCAGCACTTCCAGAATGGAAGAGACATTTGATTTTGTCCAACCTTCTTATTCACAAGTCCTAAAACACGCAGCAGACCAGTAGACAGGTACTAGAACCCAAATGTCCAAGGTGTTCTTGTTATTGCTTGGCTTGGATTGAGACTGCAAGACCGCTCCCTGGCGCCACCTGGTGGCCTGGGCTCCAGGCAACATTCTAACTATTGCATTGGCAATGAGATGAGGGTGGGAGTTCAGAAAATTCTAGGAGTAACGGAGCTGAGGGTGGGGATCCAGCGTCCCAAGGTCAGAGAAACCCAAGAGCCTTAGGCTATTCTTCTCACCACCAGCCTGGCCTCTGCAGGTCCTGCATGACCACATTGCCTACCGCTATGAAGTTCTGGAGATGATTGGGAAAGGGTCCTTTGGACAGGTGGCCAAGTGCTTGGATCACAAAAATAATGAGTTGGTGGCCCTGAAAATCATCAGGAACAAAAAAAGGTTTGACTCGATGGGTGACACAGGCTATGTTAGAGGGAGTACCGTGCTCTAGCTACTTCAGAACACCAGCCCTCTCTGACTCTTCCTCTTTTTTCCACTTTTCCTCTTTCTCTCTCTATCTGTTTTATTGTGTGAAGGGGCAAAGAGGAAGGAAGATCATGGAGTTTTAGTGCCTTCTGTTACCCTAGACATTCTTGTTGGGGTTGTGGGGACGGATTGAGGAAACAGCCTAACTGCCACAGGATGACATGTCCCCATTACCCACTCTGTCTGCTATTCCTCCGTCATTGCAGATTTCACCGCCAGGCCCTGGTGGAGCTGAAGATCCTGGAAACTCTCAGAAAGAAGGACAAAGACAATACCTACAATGTTGTACACATGAAGGACTTTTTCTACTTCCGCAATCACCTCTGCATCACCTTCGAACTCTTGGGGTCAGCTGCTTTTACTTTTTAATTCATTGTATTTAAAAGTTGCTCCAACGACAGAAAAGAAACTCTAAGGCCAAAACTAACCTTTTGTGGGTGACAATATTTAATGATTAGAATGGGCATAGCAGTTACTCAGTTATTAAGAAGTTCTAGGAGCAGGAGGCCTGGGACCAAAAACTGCCATCTCACCCCACCCCTCAGGAAGCCTGTCACCTGCCAGAAAACTCACATTATGCCTCCTTGGTGCTGAGTACCAGGAGCTAAACTGAACCATGATAGAATTTTGCTTTGCTACCAGTTCCCCACACACTGGCTTCCTGGATTTCCAGAACAGAGACTGCAGCCCAAAGGGACAGGCAAATGGTTGCTCAGCGTGGCAAAGGAGCTTTAATTTTGAGTAAATAAAGACAAAATCCAGATATTTTTGTAAGAGGGCAAAATTCTGACTTAAATAGATTGGTATTGCCTGACTGAGGATTGCATCTGAAAAGGCTTCTAATACAGAGGGGCATACTTATTTGATTACTTTTCCCTCTGAGAACACTGTCTGGTGCAATTTAAAGAAAACCAGAAACCCAGAATGCATTTATCTTATCAGAGGTGCAAGGTGTCTGGATGCAGAGCTGACAGCTCAGTGCTTCCATGGCACCACTGGTGAGGGTGAAGTTCTAAGAACCAGCTGAATTGGGAGGAGAGGAGAGGGCCATGCTCCTCACCATCTCTGGGAATCACAGAATGTGGCCTTCTTTCCAGGATGCATAAGTGAATTATTTTCTAGTCTGCAAAACAAACATCCTTTTTGGGCCATTGATCACAGTGCCCAGTTAGGACGTCGCAGTACTTAAAAATGCTTGGTGAGGCAAGTATGTGGAGGACGAATCCTAAGGTCAGCAAAGTTGAGGACTTGCTCAGGGTCACAGGTCAGGACACAGCCAAAGCCAGGTCTCACATGTCCATCTCAGCCCTCTAGAACAAATGGCTTTCTAAACTCTGCCAGCAGCTGGGCATGGTGGCACACGCCTGTAATCCCAGCTCTCGGGAGGCTATGGCAAGAGGATCGCTGTGAGTTCAAGGTCAGCCTGGACTACATAATGAGTTCAAGTCCAGCCTCAATTGCATAATGAGACCTTGTCTCAAAAATACAAAATAAATTAATAAGTAAATAAATTAAATAAATGAAACAATAAACACTACCAGCATTAGATAATCCTAGAGAGGGAAGTTAGGAGTCACCTGCCAGAGATCGCTGCCCTCCTCTCCCTGTCTCATGCAGTGTCTGTGGAGGCAATAGTTTCCAGGTTCCATAAGCCAGCAGATTTCATATAATAGAGCATCCTTTTATTTTATATAATATTACAGGCTTCTGCCACTGTAAAGAATTAAAGACTATCTGGCAAGAGCCAGCCTTCATCACTGTGAGGCCACAGGTAGATGGGACCAAGCGACCACATATCCCTTTGATAGAGAAGATGCTCTCTACTTTGCTTTGGCTCCCATCCACCAACTTTCTTGTTCTCTTACTCACCAGGAGCCAAAAGTCCCTAGACAGGCTTATTAGACCTGGCCAGGAGGGTGCTTGATCAACTAGGAGGCTTCCTGGATCCCTCTCAAAGGCCTAAAGAAATACGACCATTGAAATCTCCTAACCTACATGTATACCGAGTATTTAGGTGGCCTTGTAACACTGTCTGAGAGGCCAGCATGGTTGGATTTTATCCTGGGCCTACTGTGAGAGGGCCAAGTTTGTAAGACACAAAAGTCCTGCCTCCAGATCTGAGATTTGCATACTAGCAGAGGGAAACCAGATGGCATGGGTTTGCTTGCAGGGCCATGTTGAGCTTGTCTTTTATACCAATCTGCGTCACTTTTTCTCTGTCTTTCTCAGAATCAACTTGTACGAGTTGATGAAGAATAATAGCTTTCAAGGCTTCAGTCTGTCACTAGTCCGCCGCTTTACCCTCTGTGTTTTGAAGTGCTTGCAAATGCTTTATGTAGAGAAAATCATTCACTGTGATCTCAAGCCTGTGAGTACAACCCCTGTCCTGCCTGGGAAGCAGGTTCCTACCAGCCCCTAGGGGCGCCTAGGACAGCCAGTGTGGCCGGGATGGGAACCAGGCAGTCCTGTTCACAGGCTGTGTGAGTACCGTGAAGTCTACGGGAGACAAAGAAAGATGTGGAGTAACCGAAGCGGTCAGCAAAAGCAGCCAAGTCACTTAATGTCCACAATGTCAGATAACAGATTTCCTTGAGAAATAGATCAAGTGGACTGTGTATGTGTGTCCCCCTGTCCTGTGGAAGGGGTAGTGATGAGTGATTGAGCATAAAGATATCCTGCTAGAAGCATGTCTTGACCTGTAGCCCTTGAGAGTTCTCCCCAGGCCTGGAGTTCTCCTTGTTTGTTCCATGGAGACATCTACCACAGAGGCAGATGACTGTATTAAGCCCTCACTAAAGCCATTCTACTCTAATTGCTTCTGGGGCACAGTGCACCCCAAAACACTTCCCGTATTCCAGTGAGTGTGGCCTTCCTGCATGTCCTGCTAGCATTGTCCTGCATACCTCTATTGTTGCACTGACTGTTTTGTGTAGGAACTGCTTTTTTATCTGGGTTCCCCACTGAACTACAAGTTCTCTCAAGGTCAGGAAGCATGTCGTTTTCCTATTAGGTCCCAAAGACCTAACATGGTACCTAGTAATAGAAGACAATAAATAAATGCTTGGCTAAATGAGTTGATGATTGCAAATGTGAGGAAGTAATACAAAGAGGTAGCTAGAGTCAAGGTATAAGCAGCTGGCTCCAAAATTAACCTGGCATTGGCAGATCTATAAATATCCTTAACGTTTCCTTATACCATCTCTCTCCCCCAAAAATTATTTTGAAAAGAAATTAGTTTTTTGAAAACTATAACTCACAGAGTAAAATTTGGGGCTTTTTGTAATTAAAGATTGTTAAAATCTTGCACAGATTTTCTCTCATGGCTGCCTGGACCTTCATAAGAATGGTGGTGTGCACTGATGTGTTCTCTACATCTAAACCCCTAATCGTCAACTTTGCAGCTCCAAAGAATTACCACACCCATGTGTCTGGGTTTAGAGAACTGCTCACCAAGAAATTTACAAGCCACTCAATGTCCACAATATCAGATAACATATTTCCTTGAGAAATAGATCAAGTAGACTGAACATGTGTGTCTCCTTGATGCACACAACTAGGGGTATGGATTCCAGAGTCAGGGAGTTCTTCTTGTGGACTTAATGGTATGGATGAGCTCAGCCTGGCCTTTGCATCCACCCCTTCTGTAGAGCTCTTTCTACCAATAACATGGAGGTTGGGAGGGTGTGTTAGTCGTCTTTCCATCCCTGGGACAAAATCCCAGAGATACAGAGCTCAGCAGGAGGAAAGATTTTGGAGGTTTCAGTGCATAGTCATCTGGCCTGTTGATGTTGGTCAGGCAGCGCACAGTGGTTCGGGAGCATATGGTGGAGAGATACTGCTCACCTCATGGCAACTGGGCGGTGAGAGAGTAGGAGGAAGGAGCCAGGCCCCAGTGTCCCCTTCAGGGCAGTCTGCCCGCGACCCACCTTCTTTCCATTGGCCTTAGGGGACATGTAAGATCCATGTAAACCCTAACAGATGCAACTCCCATCTAGGGAAGGAGCCTTGCGTTGGGGGAATGCCACATTAGAAATTCCTGCTGAGCAGCCTCCTGCGTTAACACATCCTTCAGCAAAAGCACTGCAGGCAACATTTGCACTTTCTCAGCCTGTGGTCCAGAGGCTTCTCACTAGATCCGCTGTGCCCCACATGCAGTGTTAGGTACTCGGTAAGCATCACATGATTAACGCACATGGTCTGAGGTTGTAAAAGAACAGTTAGGGCTTTAATCCTCCAATCATAGCCAGCACACATCTTACTGAGAGAAGAGCCTGGAAGCTCTGCCTTGTCATCTGTGATGCTACTGAAAAACCTAGCTTTTGGGTTTCCCCAAAGTCAGAATCACAGCCTCCAACTAAATCATTGCCTTCTTGTTGTTTTGGTTCTCCGTTCTCATACTATCTCAACCATATGTCCGCTGGGCCTTCAGACAAACTCAGTTGATGGCATTTAGCACTAGGTATCAAAGAAGGTAATAAGAAGTCCACAATCCACATGAGTTGCACAAACAATATGGAATAGAGACACTGCATAAGAGGAGCACTACAATGCAGAGAATTTTGGTACAGACCACTGGTACAGTCCTGGCTGCCTCAATGTCCTAAATCCATTCAAAATGTTTGCCTTTTATGGTCGCTTTGCATTTGAGGAAGAGCAGAAGTCACACAAGGTCAGATCCAGTGAATGAGGGGATAAGGACACAGCACAAAGCTTTTATTTTACTAAAAGTGCCATATACATTTGATCAACGAGGGGTGATAAAAAATGTAGTGCTTAAATTTTTAAAATGTATTCCAGGAAAAGACACATTGCCATGAATGCCCCCTTAAAATACCACCCCCTCCTGCTTCAAATACACTCATCATTCTTGGCGGTATATCTTTTACTGTAATAACTAAAAAAAATATTAAAAATCTACACATTCACTGTAATTTTCACTCATCCCTCTGTAAATCATTACATTTGAGGAAGAATTCCTAATGTACCTTTCACCCAATGGCGAGGATCCTTCACAAGATGGGGTTCTTCCATTAGGGTGTGGATCATAAATGTCCCTGAAGGCCAGTGAATGAGAGGTGGGTATTGATAAGACACAGACCACGAGGCTATGGGAAGCCAGAGGACACCAGGATGCGGAGAAGCTGTGGGAGGACAACCTTGGCCGTGCTCCTATTTGAACTGGGCCCCGTAACTTGGTGAGCACTGAGGAAAGCAGAGCGCCTATGTCAAAATTAATTTTAGTGGATTTGACATTTGTCTTTTTTCTCTAGGAAAATATAGTGCTATACCAAAAGGGCCAAGTCTCTGTTAAAGTTATTGACTTTGGATCAAGCTGTTATGAACACCAGAAAGGTAGGCCCCATGCCAACCCCTTTGTCTGAGTTCTATTGTGATTTCTTTCTCTTTGCACACAAGGCCACCTGGGTTCTAGCCTGGGCTCTGCTATCACCATTGCCAGCATGATTTTTAACAACATGTTTCATTCCTTTGATCCTAAGTTTCTTCATGTATAAAACAAGAAAGTTGGGTTCACATATTGTGAGAGCTCTTTGATGTTCTTATATTCTGTAGATACAAAAAGACCCAGGAGCTTTGGGTGCCAAAACAAACTGTTATGCATCAGAATCACTTTAGTGCTCTGAAAAAGTTTTAGTTTCCACCCTACATGTGCCAAATCCAAATATCTGGAGAGTACCCAGGAGTCTGCAATTTAGAAAACAGCTATTCTAAAATTTAGAATTCACTGCATACACTCCTGGCTTTGCACGTTTTTTAAGCTAGAATACAGACATTATTCTGTATTCTGCTGATATATTTGTATCAGCCTATATTGAACTTGATTAGTAGTCTGTTTCTTTGACTTCTGTCAAGTTTCAAGTAGCATCCTGTTATCTGCCATGTGTAAGTCACTGCTTTAGGTACCAGAAATAAAAAATCTCTGTCATAGGTTGCTTATAGTCTAAAGCAGGGGACAGAAAGGTAAATAGATAATACAACAGGTACAATAGTTAGAGATGTACACAGGCTGTATTAAGAGCTCACACAAGAGGGACTTTCAGATGAGCCTTTCTGGTGGCAGGTGGATGTCAGAGGATGCCTCCTGAGACTGAAGAATAAATGGCCAAATAGATCATCTCAAGTATCCTAAAGGGCCATTTTTGAGGACCTGTGTCCTTTTTATCTTTTATGTATGGATCCTATAAGAAATTTCATATAGAAAAAAAATTGTATGTTTACTCTTCTTAGCTATGGGGAGCTGTGTACTCTCTTAGTTACCATTTATCTTGAGCAACCAGGATGCTCAGACCTAAGTCTGCAATTGCTTCTTCCTTGGTTTCTGACAGTCCACATTCTATATTTCTCTGGGCTTCTCTTTTACCTTTATACTATCTGTGAGGCAGTGTAACACCAGGTACTAGGAATGGACTACCTAGTTTCAAACCCAGCTCTGTCACTGATAGCTAAACAAGTATGATCATTTATAGAGAACTATGGTGAATGTTTAGATTTTTAAAAAGTTATTACAGGAAAAGGTACACTGCTGAGAACGGTGTGTTTGAAGCAAGGGAGGAGTACTATGATATCTCGGCTATTGAATAACTCTGAGCTAGAACTTTCCACTACTCAGAGCAAAGTTAAAAAAAAAAAAAAACATCTGTTTTATTTTCCTAACTTTGCTCAATAGGTTCAACTGAAAATCCAACTTGAAAAAACTTGTATGGGCCAAGAGTGAGTCACATGTCATGTCTCATCACAGACACAAAGGGGCGATGCTTCAGTCTAAGGACTGCAGTTGCCTAGAGCTTGTATCAGTGTGCTAAAACACTCATTACTGGGTTTTTTTGTTTGTGCTTTATTTGCATAAAATATTGTGACCATAGCTCAAAAAAAACTGCTACCAGCAATGAAACTAAGAGGAAAACTGTGAGAACCACAGTAGAGTTAAAGAAAGAAATCATTGCAAAATTTGTTAAAGTCCTAGAAAAATGAATTCATAAGTGTAATTTTTGGGCATCGGAGCCAATTATCTGGTTTTCCATTATTTCTTATGGGAAAAATATGTTCAGCTCTTGAACTTTGTGGTGTTCAAACACGAATTTGGAACGAATTGAGCTTGACAACCAAGATATCACTGTATGTGAAAGGGGATTAAAGGCAATGTGTCTTTTCCTGTAATACATTTAAAAAATGTAAACATTATTTTTTGCTCATTCCTCATTAATCAAATGTGTATGGCAGTTTCCATAAAATAAAAACCTTGTGCTGTGTCCTTATCCCCTTATTCATTGAATCTGGCCTGATGTGACTTTTGGCTCTTCCTCAAAGTCAAAATGACCATGAAAGGTAACTATTTTGAATGGATTCAGGACATTGAGGCAGCTAGGACAACACAACTAAAGACACAAAAGACAACTCCCAAAACTGCTTCAAAAAGTGACAAGAACAATGGAATAAGTTTGTTTGAAGTAAGGGGGAATATTTTTTTTTTATTTAAGCGAAGATAAAACAGAAAAAAAGACATATAAAACAAAGACAACAAGCAAAAGAGACAAACAAAAGACTAGAGTAAATACACAACAGTGCCGGGCGTGGTGGCGCACGCCTTTAATCCCAGCACTCGGGAGGCTGAGGTAGGCGGAGCGTTGTGAGTTCGAGGCCGGCTTGGGCTACAACGCGAGCGCAAGGCCGGCATGAGCTACATAGTGCAACCCTGCCTCAAAAAACCAGGACTGGGAGTTTGGCTCAGTGCCTTAAGCACCTGCCCTGGCAGGCGCGAGG